>JFGW01000234.1:0-46067 GCA_000729825.1 Epichloe sp. AL9924 | reverse complement strand
AAGTATATATATAGAATTTTCTTTCCTATTATTCCACTAGTAGTAAGTTAGTAATAGATATACTATAAGGATATAGTAAACTTATATTAAGATTTTTAAAGCTAAGCGCTTTTAAGAAGACTTAGTAGGAGATTTCTTAGAAGACTTTCTAGTAGCTTAACTTTCTAGAGCTACTTGAGAAGGCAAAGTCCTAATATAAGTATTAGATATAGTTAACTAGCTATAAGTTAGCTATAATAAACTAAATAAAGAAATTATATTTAAAAGGGAATAAACTAATAATCTAGATAAAGATAAAGGATAAAGATAAATAATAGTAAGTAATAATAATAATTAGAGACTAAAGAAGGTTAGTAACTACTATATAATAGTAGTAAGAGAGCTACTGCTTAGCTAGTAGGGGTAACTTATAAGGTTAAGGGATATTATAAGAGAAAGGAAGTGTGTAAAAGGGGGAGAAAATTAGTCTCTTTTATATTAACCCTAGACCCCTTAAGTAATCTAACGCACTACGGGTAAGTAATCTATAAATTATAATAATAACCATTAGCTCTGCCACTCGTATATATGCCTAATAGCTATAAACTTATAGTAACTATAATATAAGCCCTCTAGTTAGACTATTTAGAACTATAGTATTAGGTACCCTATTTATTTAAACTAATTATAAAAATTAACATAGGTTATTTTTTTTTTTAGTATAGCTATATAATAGGTAATAATATTTATTTTACTATATTAAAGCTATATATAGGCTACTATTTAGATATTACTACTTATAATAGGGGGGGTTATTTATAATTAGTAGTATTATTATTATTTTTTTTACCTATATATCTAGATATAAGGTTCCTTATCTTATTTTCTTTATAAGCTCTATTATAGTGTCTATACCCTAAGTAAGTAGCTCTTTTTATAATTAAGGTTAATTATATATTAGGGGGGTATTATATTAGGAGCGTAGAGGTTAGAGATAGGATGTTTATAATAGTAAATCTTTAGAGAACCTTTAGGCTACTTTAATAATAAAGAGGCTAGCTAGCTATAAGATAGCTATATATTTATTAAGCAGGGTATTTATTAAGGATAGTGTATATTATATATAGTAGGTTAGAGATTAAAACCTTTATACACTAGGCCCTAGCTAGTATCTTTCTAGTGGCGACTGCGAATCTTAGCCTTCACTTCGTTTATATTAGACCCAGCGGTACAAGCCATGACAATATATCTCTAGGGAGACTACTTTGTAATATTAGTATATAGTGTTATGGACTCGAGCTATAAGCTCGGGTTAAGTCTGGCTCCGGAAAGTACGCGGACTATATACAGCTTAGGTTAAGTCTAGCTCTAGAAAGTACGCGGACTGTGTGCGGCTAGGTTAGGGCTGCACGCGGACTACGCACAGGCCACGCATAAGTTGCTATAAATCCAAGCGCTGTGTAACCAC
This sequence comes from Epichloe sp. AL9924, assembly GCA_000729825.1. Classification (NCBI taxonomy): domain Eukaryota; kingdom Fungi; phylum Ascomycota; class Sordariomycetes; order Hypocreales; family Clavicipitaceae; genus Epichloe; species Epichloe sp. AL9924. The sequence continues at coordinate 44,620 of JFGW01000234.1, read as the reverse complement.
TAGTGTAGTTTCTTTCTTCTTCTGTAAGAATAATATTCTCACTTTGAATGCTTATAAGCAGAAGCCATAAGGCCAGTTCTTAACATATAGGTCCCTTCTCTATTAATTATCTAGTGTAATAATAAGTAAATAATCTAGATTACTAAATATATAGAAGGAAGGCTCTAGACTAGCCTTAAGCACCTTAATATAAATTAAATGTGAATTTAAGAATAATATATAATAGGTAATATTAAGGTTAATTAGATAAAGACCTTTAAGATACTTATAGATAGCTTTATAAAGCCTCTTTTAAGTTAAATATATAGGGACTTCTACTATAGAATTAGCTTATAAGAGATTCCTGCCTAATTATAACACTAGGGATTATTTATAATCTCTTCCTATAGCTTTAATCTTTAGCTTTAATAGATATCTTAGCTAAGGGGGGTGTGTTAGGGAGAGTGCCCTTAAAGCTTAGGATATATAAGGGTAGCGCGTATTAATAGGGATAAAACGCAAGGTTAGATATTAGTGAATATAATATATTAGAAGTACCTCCGTAGACTAGTTATTACTATAGTGTACTGTGTACTTTTTAGGTACAAAAGCTAGGTGCTGTCTGCACCTCTGATTGATCAAATCGAACGTTTTCTATCATCTACATCGACCCCTACCCTGACAGTCTTACATTGATGTCTCGGCAGCAGCAACATTTCAAAGCATAAATGCACCTGCTCGGGTTATTCCACCGCAAGCTCCATTTTATCTTTGCGAACGTCAACGGCGAGCGGTGAATTCTGGGGTAGTAGTCTTGCTCTTTGACCTGCGACACCAAGATCCTCGCATGCGAGATGACGCTTCAACATGCATGTACGTGTACAGAAACTGTGTCACGACTTGACCGAGACGGCGATAAAGGCTTGAGTCTCATCATGCCTTTGCATGCCAAATTACGGTGACACCTAGTTTCAAGTCAGTGTGGTCCTTTGGATAGACAACAAGTTGCAACTGGATGTACCAGGCATGTTGATGAACTGACTATTCACTGCGAGAAGATCTTACTTTGGTGGTTTAATTGTTTGGACCACGTGCGCCGCTTGAGGACTTAGGCTAAAATGGAGCACGAAACAATCCGCAAAGGAAGGTGAAAAAGCGCAAGCAACCGAGGAACGGGTTGCGTGATCGTGATCATGCTCCTTGAGTGTCCGTTCCGTTCTTCCCACCCAGGAGCAGCGCTAGCACCTTCGGAGATCAAATGCACACGCCATCTCAAGCTTGACTTCGTTGTCTAATCGCACTGTGGCATTCTCATTCCAGCTTCCCCTCACCCTCATTGTCGACTGACGGGCGGCCCGCATGTCGGCCTCACGGGCTCACACGGGCTCACTCGGGCTGGAGAAATGGTGCCGATGATTGCATCGGGGTCATCCGCCTGCGTTTGAGAAAGATGCAGGCGAAGGAGGAACGGACTAGGACTACTAGGGCGGCATGCGACTTTGGAAGCGATCGAAGTTGAGACGATGAGTGTTTGCGGGGTTCCTAGCCACAACACCACCATCTGACGTTCCTGTCCTGCATATCAGCTGCATTTTCCCGTCTCTGGATCGGACCTGCCTCACAGTTGCAAGACGAGGCGAGGCGAGGCGAGGCGAGGCGAGGCAACTTTGTGCAAACAGCTGTGGGCAAGTGTCAAGTTTCCATGCCCTGTTGGCCTTGCTGGGACGTTGGTTTCCAGGCCAGTAATAAGGCCTTAGCGGCCCAGGCCAAGTTCACAGCAGCCCGGCCACTAATTCCCTGCTGTGCCCTTCACTGCTCCACCTAGCCCGTAAGCCCGCACACGGAAGCGTCATGCAGGCTTTTTTGTGCGTCCGAGTCTGACAAGACTTTTGTCTTTTTTCTTCCCTTGTTGAAAAGGAGAGAGAGCCGAAAATAGGCCAGACTTGACAACTTTCACTTCCAGACACGTCAAAGGCAAAATGGGGTTCCTACAGTGCTGCTGCAGGCAGGAGGCAGGAGGCAGTAGGCGGGAACGGAAAGAACGACCGCATAATACCTCGGTGGTTGGTGGTTACCAACTTTAGGTGTGCCGTGTGCGTCAACGAGATGGCCAATAAGGTGCCACGCTCGCCTCGCCTCTTAAGTTAAGCATGCTACGGATCCGTTCCGTACCATGCGTCACCTCGGGTGCTTGAACAGGGAGAAAATATCCGTTCCTCCCCTCCATCACTCTAGGGCGCGAGCAGTCACCCTATTTTCATTCGTTTTCATCCTGTTCCCAAGTGCCCGCCCCCTCGCGGCCTGGCCTGCCGGCTCTTTGTTCTCTTTGTTATCCATTCGCCTGTGGTTGACAGTGAGCAACGAACCGCCAGTCGTGAGACTACGAAGTCCCTGGCATTCTCCAATCACGAGCCGCATTGATCATCTCCCGTGCATCCGCCCATCACCATTGCCGCGCCCAAGTACGGACGTAGCTTCCCAGGTAGCTTCGACATCGACGCACCTCCCGCCTTTGCCTTTTGTTGGTCTACATCATTTGGGATCATGCCTGGTCGTGCACAGCTATTTCGCCCGAACGTAGCCCTCCATACCGACAGCGTCTTTTTCAAATGCCCTACTGCCCTTCCAATCCGCATCTGCCTGGACAGTGTCGCAAGCGAATACCGACCCCAGTCATTGCATTTCGAGCTTTGTTGATCGCCGTCAAAGTTGGGACGTCATCATCATCAATTCGCCTTTGGAGGCGCTTCGCCGCCTCGTGCGCTCACACACTTCACACTGGTCATGTCGACAAACGCTGTGCCCGATACGCAACTAGGGCTTTCGGCGGAGGAGATTCAGTTGCTGCGGCAGGGACAAGCAGCACTTGGCCACGGCGGCGGAGCGTCTACCAGCTCTCGCGCAGCCAGTAGGGCGAGCAGTCAGGGCTTGTTGCTTCTCGACTCATCGTCTCTTGCCGCTCTTGGACGGTACTTCGATCGGCTAATGGCATCAATCGAGCAAAACATACGCCATCTCAGCGAACAGGCGCAAATGTTTACGCAAGTCCAGTATGATCGTGCTGGCAACATCATCGATGGGGCGGATGCCGAAATTGCGAGATACACCGAGATCCTGCGACAACTCGACGAGCTAGAGGTTGACTTTGATCGAATAGCTCACATCAAAGAAATCGTGAAGGGTTATCGATCGAGAGTTGAGGACCTAGAAAGAGACTTGGAAACAAGCGGGTCGTCAAGTCGTCACCACAAACACTCGTCGCACAGGCACTCTCAATCGCACTCTCACCGGCACGGGTCGTCATCACACAAGCACAGGCGCTGAGCTTAGCGAGCCGCCTATGCGTAGACAATTCACACACGCATTCAACCACGCTTCGCCATACCAATGCGAGATGCAAAACCTGATAACCCCGGAGCTGCGCAAAGCCAAATCACACACATTCATGCTAAGGACATGCATGGGTCACACCAACGCCCCCCTTTGAAAGACACGAAAGTGGGGGGAAAGGCCCAAAATGCCAACACGAACCTACTTTTAACGGCATTTAATTGAATATTGGATTGGACGGGATTTTTTTCGGGGATACATTTACGGAAACTCGGATGGGCTCTTTTAGCAAAAGGTGAAGGGAAAGGGATCTCGGCCTCACGGCTCAAGCAAAGATGGAACCAGGCCTCACGGCTCGTTGACTCTATTGGCGTTTTTTTTTTAAACTCTTGTTTCCTCTACTCCCTCCGCTTTTGGCTCAGGGATTACTTTTTTTTTCTGCAAGGACTCAGTCTTACCTCTGATTTTTGTTATTTTGTTTTGATACCCTCTGGGCCATTTTCGCTTGTTGTCGACGGACCCAAACTCTGGGTTACACTTCCGAACAGGATAATTCATGTACGAAACGCTCTTTATTTTATACCCACGACGTGAAACCTTGGAATATTTTATCCCAAGATTCCTCAGACTCTTTTTCTTCTCTGTTTCATTTCCTCACATTGGGCCCGATCGGCGTTGGGTAGGAAGATCATAATAGCAGGACTCACTCACATGATGGAGGGGTGGGACGGGATGTCTGAGACGATTCTGGGTTTGGCACCCAGGGACTGTACGGATTAATCGGTAGGATATGTCTGGTGCTGCACTTTTCTTGCGAGAAGTACGGAGTACGGACTACTCGGTAAAGACAGCGCAGTGCAGTGCGTTGCCATGAATGTAACAGTAGCTAGCATCTGCGCACGCAGCCGGGATGTCTCGTCAGCAATGCGCACTTTCTCGGTGAAGCCCAGGTAGGTGGTTGGTCGGGCAGATTTCCCCATTACTTGTTGTGCAAGGGAGGCTACAAACTCGCATATCTGTGTTATCCCCATGGGCCAAGGGAAGGGTGCTCCGTAGGATTCCATCTCATGATGAGCACCAACATACGTACTTGGGGCGCCCAATCCACAACGCAGTCAATCCGCTATTATCAACTAATCCGTAGCAACACCTTGAATTCCGAGCGCAAGTCGATCGATCCACCCACATCAGGAAAAAGTGCAAACAGAGCCAGCCGGCCCGCCGAGATAACCCAACTAGTAACTACCCCGTACGTGAGCAAAGTGATTGAAAGGGAACGGGGAAACACGCCCTCGTTGCATTTCAATGATGCGTTCTTACAGCACAAGCACAGCACAGCTCCCAGGCCGATTGGTCAGTTTCACCGCCATCCATCAACTCATATGCAGCACAGGATTGGTACATCCAATGCGCCGGACAGTCCGAGTACAGACAGACAGACAGTAGACAGATTTCATCTATTTAAAACGAAGCGTTATTCGTAGGCTCGCCAACAATGTACGTACATCCCAGGCTCAAAGCTGTGTTCCAGGCCCCTGCTCCAAGCTCCTTGATTCTGCATCCAACAAGACAACCAACCCAATGTCAACAGAGGCGAAAAAAGAAATAGCAATGCCACGAGGCAGCAACCTCGTGTTCAACATGCGGGATCACATTCCACACACCGACAACGAAAGAATAATATACTTTAAACGCCATGACAATGCCCATGGGAATCGTCACCAAACCTCTACCCATTACCACTCAGGAGGGGGCCAGTTTGACGAGCCCTCCCGTTCATCATGTATCCAACCTCTTCTGAATGCTGACATACAAAGGGGAATATGAAGAGAAAACACGTCCATCAGACGAGATTCGAACACGAGCCGAAAAATGGAAAACTAGAAAAATGGAAAAAAAGTGAGGAAAGGGAAAATGAAAAAGACTGAAAAAAGCATGCGAGACCATGTCAACACCCGTGACTGCTTCGCTATCAACTTCTGTTGATGATGTGTGTGTTCTTCTTCAGGAATATAAAAAGAAGAGAAAAGACATGCAAGCTGACTGACATGCAAAGAATTTACTCGTCGACGGCCGTATGGCGCGGGTGCCATGGTCGGCAGCGTGAATGCCCGCTGACATTCTCCATGATATTACTCCTCTCTTGTGCAGACGATATATGATTAAACTTTGGCGGGGTTTCAACCGAATAACAAGGAGTCCTACACCTTGATAACTCGCTTCTGTCTCACGAGAAAGGGACTCGGCATTTCGTCTCGCTCAGGGTCCCAGATGGCAACGGCTTCGCTTCCGCTGCTGCCAGTGCTCCTGCTCCTGCTGCTGCTGCTGCTGCTGCTGCTGCTACCACCGCTCGCTCTTCGCTCACCTGCCACCCTGTCTTTGAATGCTACACGCTTAGGGCTGGCATTCTCTGATGCACCACCAGCACCAGCGCTCAGGGGACGGCCTCCAGCTCGGGCTTGCTGCAGCTCAACAAGCGTTCTGCCCTTGATATTGTTCTTGGCGGCCATTTTTCCCAGCCCGTCACCACTGCCATTTTCTTTCTTGACAGAATGCTTGCGAGTTAGACCGCCAGTATTCGGGTCCGCCTGCAAGCTCGTCATGGATGGTATCTTGCTGATTTGGCGCGTGGGCGACCGAGGTCGGGGCTCGGCTTGTGCCGAGACGGCTGCCTTGGAGACTAGCCCAGTGCTAGAGGCTTGTGATTTGAGGCGGTTACTGGGACAGGACTTTTGTGACGTCAGAACAGGCCGGTTCTTGGAGGCGAATGGATTTTTGGCTGATCGCACGTTTCTCGTGGGAGATGGAACAATGTCTTCGTCGTCGGAGTCGATAGATGGGGGATCGCGAAGGTCCCATCTTGGGTCGGCAGGCACTCTGTTTGCATTGTTGGCCGCAAAGATATTGCTGTTGTGAGTGGTCGGCGCCTTGGACGCTCCGCTGCGGCGCGGCGATAACGACAGACTAGCAATGGCCATGGGGCTTGGCGACACCATTTCAATATCCATTGGCGTGCCAGCCTGACCAGCAAACATGGTTTGTGCTCGGCCAAATGGTGTGCGAGCTGTTCGTTTCGCTTCTTTGGACGTACCCGGGCTTTCTAGGGGGAATTCGGCCAGATCCGTCACAGAAGGAAACTCTTCTCCGCCTGCGCCACTCGCCATCCGCCGGTGCCCTGACTTGTCTACAGGCGCTTTTGGGTTCTCCGGTGATATGGCATCTGGTTTGGGTAAACCGCGCCCAAGCGTCGTGTGCTTTTCCAACTCGGCTTCTACTCGCACCTTGATCTCCTCCTCAAACTGCTTCTGCAGTCGCTCTATTTCGGCATTGGCAAGGCGGTCGATCTCGAGGCGTGCTTTTACCTCCCATTCCCTTCGGAGCGAGGAATCAATTTCCTCCCGAATCATCTCTCTCTCTCGGTCTAGGCCGACTAGCCGGTCACTGAGCTCCTTCTCCCTCTTGAGGAGGAGTTCCTCTCTAGATCGTAGAGACTTGTTCATATCGGCCACCTCCTTCTCCTTTCGCAGGAACTTGACAATAGGCAGGTTGAGTAACTGCACAGTGTCCGGTCTTCTATCTGGATTGACCTTGAGGCAGTCCCGAATCACTTGGTTTAGTTCAGGCGAATACATTTCAGGTAACGTCGCGACCTTGCCTTCCTTGATTTTCTGAACCAGTTGAAAATGCGTCTTGGCGTTGAAAGGCGGCTCTCGTGCGCACAGCTCGTATATGATGCACCCGAGCGACCAGATATCCGATTTGAGCGTATACTTTTCGGCGGCACAGATCTCGGGCGACATGTAGAAAGGTGTTCCGACATAGGTTGAGGCGAAGTCATGAGACTTGAGCATCTTGGACAGTCCAAAGTCTCCCAGCTTGACTGAGTTGTCCTCTCCAAGAAAGACTGTGCAGGTTAAGAAAAAAAAAATATCATGTCAGTACCGATACTAGGAGGGATAAGGGGAATCCTAGACGTTGTGCAGTTCAAGAAAAAGAAAACCAGACGTACCATTCTCTGGTTTCAAGTCTCGATGAAGAATCGTCATAGTCCCAGCCGGCACTTGCGGCGTGCCATCGGCATTTCCTTGCGTCAATCCCAGCGTATTTGCCCCGGCCGCTGGGGGATCAACGCCATAATGACATCGGTACAAGGCCATGACGAGCTGACTGAAGATGCTCCAAACAAAGCTCTCCTGCGCCCTCTGTCCCTTGTGATGCAAGTCCTTAATCACTCGTCCGAGGTCGCCATTTCCGCAGTACTCCATATACAGGTGAAGATCCTGGCTGGCTTTGAGGTGCTCACGATGGTAGTAGGCGACGATGTTGGGGTGGCGCAGGTGCGAGAGGATCTGAAACTCGGCATGAAGCTGCTCACGTTCCTTCTGGGACATTCGAAGGTAGGAGATTTCCTTGCGGCACATGATGAATCCGTCGGCCTTGCGGCGAACTTTTCGAATGACGCCGAAGGAGCCATGGCCTGTTGATACACACACACACAGCCAGCGGTCAGTATGTTATGATGGCTTTCCAAACGCAGTGTCTCGGCAGAGTGTCCTTACCAATCTTCTCCAGCGTATCATACTTGTCTTCTGCCGACATGGCGAGGGTGGTGGTACTCTTTTCCAAGCAGGCGCCCAAGGTCAATCCCAAGTAGTACCTCACCGAGGTATCCTCATAAACGCTATGCGACACGTGCAAGGAAACTGGTGGTAAGGAGAGAAAGAGCGCCAGCCAAGCAGGATTGCAATAGATGAAAGCGTCCACGGGGATACACGAGGCGGGTATTCAAAGGGAAGAAGTACTAGAAAAGAAGGAAGAAAAAATCCTGCTGTGGTTAGTAACAAAAAGCTGTTTATTTGTTCTTGAGGATGTTGCAGGAAAAGACTGTGTCTGTGTCGTGGGATGTGAGAGGAGGAGAGAGGGGAAGAGAAAGGCTTCGTCCAATGCAAGCTTTGATATGAAATGAAGCCAGGTCAGGTCTCTGTGATGGGCCAAGCGGCGGACCAGCAACCAGCCAGACCGATTGACGCAACACCGGGCTCTGTTGGTTCTCGTGCACGCTGCAGACCATGGGCGTTTCTAGGCACTGGCTTCGCTGTCGTCGGGCATCGTACAGGGTCAACCAGGCCTTTCGTGGTCCAGTCATTCACTGAACGACCGGGGTTGCTGCAATGACGGGTGTAAACAGTGGGAGCCGCTGCCATGGCAACCACGTCCGTCCCGTCATGGGCTATTATCGATAAGCCGCGAGATGGCAATGCGTTTGGATTGGGAAAAGGCGCGCCACACGTGGCGTTCAATCGGCGCGTGGCGGGGCATGCCAATTGGAGGGTCATCGACCTCTCTCTCTGAATAATGACGATTGCGCTCTTTTTGTTACTCATTTCTCGCCCAATTCGATATACTTTACCCCATTGAAAACGACATGTGTTGCAAGAGCAACTATACTGTATTTATCATACCATAAAATAAAGCATTCTGTCTCTTCGTTTTCCTTAATCATTCCCATCACATCATCACGATTCACCATGGTGCTCCGCAAGCACGAATTCGAGGGGAAACCAGGCGAAGAGAGCGTCCTGATCAAGACCGACGTGCTGCGAGACGAGAACCCCCTCGACCAGAGCGAGGAGTTCAACCAGTTCCTCCTAGCCTGTCGGCATGGTGATCTTCGCAAGTGCCAGGAGATTATAAGCCAGGGCGGCGTCAATATCAATGGCAAGGATCGCTTCGATTACACGCCCCTCATCGTCGTGAGTGAACCGAGACTAACTACCCTGCATACGATTTTCCACCATCACGCTCTGCACTTTTCCTCCTCTTCTTCTTCTTTCTCAAATGCAAATAAAAGGGGGGCAACGGTTACTCACGCATACATTATCCTAGGCCAGTCTATGTGGACATTATGAACTCGTTCAGTTGTTGCTAGAGTCCGGTATGGCTGCCCTCGTGTCTTGACCTTGTCCAACCAAGCCTGCATGACATGGTGACACTAAGTCGCAAATCAACCAGGTGCATTGGCCGAGCGGAACACCTTCCAAGGCGAACGCTGTATATACAACGCGCTCAATGATAGAATACGCAGCTTGCTCCTCCAATATGACTTTTCCAAAACCTCTGACCCCTACGTGTATTGGTCAACTCACATATCCAGCCTGTTCACGCGCACCACACCATGGACCTCCGACATATCACTGACGTCCGAATCGCGGTCCTTCAACCTTCACAAGTTCCTGCTTGCGTCGCGGACGCCCTTTTTCCGCAAGGAGCTCCAAGCCCAGCCTGGCACGGAGTCATGGAGCCTGGCGCCCACTATTCCCGTGGAGGCGGTCCAGATTGCCCTGCGGCACATCTACCTCGGCGACATGCCCAGGGACCTCGTCCCGGCGGGGAGTTCTGTTTCGGAGGAAGAAGTCATCACGGGCCTGGACAAGATCAGCAAGCAGCTCGAGGTGGACAACGTGTGGGAGGCCGTCATGGCCGGCGACAGGCGTCTAGCCCGTCAGCGGTTCCAAGAAGAGGAGGAGCGCGCGCTGAAGCAGCTGGGCGATTTCTTCAGGTCAAACGTCCTGGGCCACAAGATGGTTGTTGATGCAACTCGCGTCAACGACATCAAGTGGAAGTATGACAACCCCGCCTTTGCAGATGTGCTGCTCCGCTCAGATGAGGCATACGACGACGACGACACCGACGAGTCCTCTGAGCCAACGCCCGTCATGAACGGGCAGGGCATCATCCCCATGGGCACATCAAGCGATGATGCCTCGAGGAAGCCTCGCAAATCCGCCCTCTACCCCGCTCACAAGGCAATCCTCATCCGCAGCGAGTACTTTGAAAAAATGTTCTCCGGCGAATTCGTCGAGTCCCAGCGCGCAGAGCACCTCCGCATCGTCACCATCGACTTCCCCCCCGCCGTGCTTGAGCTCGTCCTCACATTCCTGTACACCGAGGACACCATCGTACCGCTTGAACACGCCCTGGATGTCCTCTACGCAGCAGACATGCTCTTCCTCGATACCTTGAAGAGCAGAGCCGCCCAGGCAATCAGCACCCTGGGCAGCGGAACCAAAAACGTGCTCGTGGACCGCACGCACCCATGCGCCGCCAAGCGCGACGAGAATGCGCCGCAGCAGGAAAATGAGCATGAGCAGGTCGAAATGGAGCCCATCAACATTTACGACGTCGTCCACGCGGCATGGGATCTCCGCGTACGGCGTCTCGAGGAGTTCGCGGCGCGCTATCTGGCCTACAGACTGGAGGACTACATCGACGACTTGGACTTCCAGGACCTGATTAAAGAGAGCGCGGGGAGGATCCAGAAGCGTGAGGAAACGGATACGATTGAGCTGCTGGATGATATCCGGTATTACTTGTCCGAGAGGTTTCGGTTGAGATTTGAGGATGCGGGACTGGATGAGATGTTGATGGGCGATGAAGGCGAAGTTAGTGCCGAGCCGGCTGCGTCGGCAGAGAGGACTCAGGGGACTCAGAGGACTCAGAGGAGTGAGGAAATGCTCAACGGCGGAGGGGAAGATGAAGCCCGCCGGACGACGGCTTGGAACGACGGCGGAGGAACTGGTGATGCCGTGGTGCTGACGCTGGACGGGAAGACGGCAGAGGACGAGTTTGTGTCGGATGCCATCAACTATCAGCTGTTGTTGCAAAAGATTGACGCCATGTTGGAGAGGCTGAGGTTGGATGCATAGACTACAACATTGCCACGAGGCTGGGCTTTCTTTGCACAGCATGCATGTGCCGGATTCCATCTTGTCAGACTAGCCAATGGAAAGTCTACGTGCGCTCCAAAATCAAACCCCTAATCATCTCACTGCGCTAGGATCATCTAGCATTTGAACTGCACACTTTCGATTGCTCATCTCTCATCATCATCAATGCTCTATGCCTGTCGCGGTAATCCAAATAGCTAAACGACCAAGTCTAGCTAGTAGCCTAGTTAGTACTCCACAATTTTGATCCTCGATCTCAGCTTCTCAGGCAAATCTTCTGGCTTTGCCAAACCCAACTGCACACAGTCGCCCCAAAAGAACATGGCGCGCTCTTGAGCATATCTCAGGTAGTCAAACTCGTCAGGTCCAATATCCTGCTCCGTCTTGAGAATGTCCGCCTCGGAAGCTGGCTCATTGTTGGCATCCAAGCCAGGAATCTTGGCTTGCACAATACCCCAGGCTACCCACATGGCGCTATTCCCTGGTCGCCACAAACGCGCTTCTTCCATCAGTTCGCGCACCTGCGAGTCGCTCTGCTCTTCTCGAGCGCGCTCGGCGGCGCTCCACCCTCCAGGAGGGACACGTGCATCTAACATGAAGTCGACGATGGAACTGCTGGATGCAACGGGGTTCAGCGACGGCGTGGACGAGCCGCTGTCTTGGGGAACGAGTCGTGGGGTGGCGCTGGCTGCCGGGAACTTCGAGCGGTGGTCAACATAGGCTTTGATAAACCGTCGCTGCTCCTCGGGGGTGGGGTATCGCTCATGATGGCAGGCATAAGGAGAAATGGGGTCGTGATAGTTGTATGTCCATTCCGTGAAATGATTGGCAAACTCTAAACCAGGCACGTTGGCAGCAGCGTATTCAAAGTCAATGACTATCAGCTGTTTGTGTTTGTTGGCCGGCTGAAGGAGCGGTGACTTTTCATCGTCTGGGCGAATGCGCAGAATGTTTCCGTATTGAGTCTATCCATGCATGGTCAGTAAAGTGGCCAGTTTGTCTTCATACACAGAGGTGCATCGGAATTGAGCTTACATCGTTGTGGGCGAATATCAAGCGTTCTTTGATAGTCTTTTTGGTTTTGTAACAGTTTTCCAAGTGCGTTCGATACTTGACCACCATGCGCATGAACTGGTCCCAGGGGACTCCGCACACATATCCGTTCGCTTTCCACGCATGAACGACTGAGTCACTCTTTGGTGCATTCTGATCTCTCTCATACTGCTGATCCAGAAACGTAGTGATCTTGGCGACGTTTGCCAGCCACTGATCCCAATTTTTCCAGACATTGGGGCCTCCTTCACGCTCTGAAGGAAGCAAATCGATGCCGTCATGGAGTTCGCGCATTCGCTTGGCAATCGACTTGGTCGTATCAGGCTCCCGTAGGTGAGCGGGAGTCAGCGTGATGGCGTTGAAGAACTGTTCAAAACGGCCATTCTTGAAGGTCCCCAAGAGTCGTGGGCCAATCTTCTTGCGGGCGAGACGCTGCAAAACCTTCAACTCATTCTCACGGTCGATAAGATGCTCTACTTGGGGGCCGTATACCCGCAGAAGAACCTTTCCAGGTGTCTTCTTGCCTTCCGTCTCACTCAGATTCTTTGGCGGTGTCACGACGTATACTGCGTTCGTCAAGGCACCGCTCAGCCGCTCGACACCGATGGTGTCACCACTTCCGAGAGGAATACGTCGCCAACCCTTCAGCCTCAAAGTATGAGCAATGCGGATGATGTCGTTCCTGAAAACTAGCCAGGCGTCATTGTCCTTGTCCAGCTTGCCAGTCGATAAATCTTCAGTGCTCACGGTGCCTCCTACGTAACTGAGTGTTTTTGAGTTGTCTAGCCATGCATCGCAACTCGGCACAATTGCATCACCGTCGACAAACTCTGTATCAGACGAAGTCGCGCGATGTAAACCTGGCTTTGAGTTGGCCCGTCGGCTACGTGGGAACTTGGGAGGATGTTGAGGCACAGATTTCAGACCAAGAGACGCGAGAGAATCTTGCAAGATGTGCTCGAGCTTTTCGAGAGACACGTCACTGGATTGCGAGTCGACGGAGTCTGTTCGCTCGCGCGCGGGCTCAGCAGGGGTAGATCGATCTTGATCTGGCGGTGACTTGGATTTGCGATGATGAGACTTGGGCTTGCGGGCAGCCGATTTCTTCCTCTTCTCGTGTTCCAACCAGTCGGATACCCGCGCCAGTAGCTTCTCCGCATAGTACTGATGGCGATGCGAATGATGGTGTTGGCCTGAGGAAGCGGCACATTCGTCATCTGGACGCAGAGCTGGGGAGCCTTCACTAATGGAGGATCGGCCAGAGCCCAGTCTGCCACTCAGTCTGCGACTCGGCCCTGCCCGAAATGTCTTGGTGGAAGGGGGCTCGTCATCAGACTCAGGGACAGGTTCTGCTATCTGCACAGCTGCACATGTGTGTAAGCCTATGTTCAATGGGCATCCGGATTCCTTTTCGCGATGCAGAGACTTGGTGGTAATGCGCTTCTATGTACACAAGGTTTTGCTGCTTCAAGGCATGTCACGACTCACGAACGAGTCTCGGGACGAGTCTTCACGACGTACCACGGGCCCAACGCATGCCTACATCGCTGGCATGATAACATTGAATACGTACCTTTTAAAGGGCCGCTAGCAGGAGGAGGAGTTCTGTCCCCATCAGCGTCAGATTTCAAGGCTGATCGCAACGGCGCGGGGCCAAATGTCGCAGTAGGCGTATCGGACATGATAAGCGACGACAGTTTCACAAGTTTCGGGCAGCGTGCGAGGCTCGTGTTGGTCCCAGACTCCCAACGGCGGGGGAACCGACTGTATGCGCCGAGTGAGCTGAGCACCGATCCGCAGTCCAGATGGACGGGTTTGGGTGACTGCTACAAGGAACGATAGAGTTAGGTATGAGGTATGAATGAGGCTAGGAGATGAGAACAAGTTATGAGGAAGAGGAAGAAGAGGCTAGACCAAGCGTGGAAATACGCTGTGGAGAGGAAGGGGGGGGGGGGGATGACGGAGAAGGTGGTGGGCGGCTGCCGCCTATTACGGTGGAGCCTTCTATATTCTAAGCGACTCTTAGCTGGACCTTGAAACCTGAGATTTACTACAGCTACAAAAGCTATATATAAATACTAATGATATTACGGAGTAAACTCATCCTAAGGTTCTAAACGCTGTTCATGTCTGCATGAGCTCCTCATTGTTCATCACCGAAAACTTGTTCTAGGATACGCCAGCACCGCGCAGCCATGTCTCGCACTGGCCTTTGCGCGAGGCGATTAGCCCAAACCCCTTATTATTATTGCAACAAGATCAACAAGCTTCACCCTCGTCACCTCCAACCAAGAGGCTTCCGGAGTACAGCGTGCTGGGCCGAAAAGAATACGACCCATTCTCAACATACGACACCGGCACAGCTAAAATCAGCACCAGGCGACGCGTTTTCCGACATTGCATTCGCATTCGAGTACGTCATTGGCAGCAATCTCCCTCCCATCACAAGTAAACGCTTCCTGTGCTGACAAGTGGAAACAGCATCGATGGAGTCTTGTATCGAGGGAGCCAAGGCATCCCTGGCGCGCGCGAGATGCTCCGCAGCATTCGTGCCAAGAACATTCGCTACGTCTTCCTTACCAACGGAGGGGGTGCGCACGAAGACGCCAAAGTCGCCTCTTTGACAAGACGTCTGGGACTATCACCTGACGAGGATGTGATTCGAAATAGAGTCATCTTGTCGCATACGCCCATGCGAGGCTGGGCGGATGAGGTCAAGAAGCAGACTGTGTTGATTACGGGGTCTCATCCAGAGACCGCTCGCCAGATCGCGAATGAGTATATGCTCCCCAGGGAATGACCTGTCCGTGGGCACTGGAACCCTTATGCTAACTCTGTCGAAACAGATATGGCTTCTCGCGGGCCGTCACACCAGCTGATCTGATTCATGACAATGATGAATTGTACCCGTTTGACAACTTGAAAGACACGCTCCATTCCGAGTTCAGGCCATTACCAGACGGCAAATCTGCTTCTGCAATAACAGACCCTTACAGTACAGAAATCGCGCCTGACGCGTTGAGAATCGACCGAATTCTCGTCTGGAACGACCCCCGAGATTGGTCACTCGACATCCAAGTCATCCATGATCTCTTGGTCTCTCACAAGGGCTATCTTGGAACAATCTCCCCAAAGAACGGCAACTCCTCGCTCCCCAACAACGGATGGCAACAGGATGGGCAGCCAGAGCTCTGGATTTCGAACCTTGATCTTGTCTGGAAAACAGAGTATCCGGTCAACAGATTCGGCACGGGCGCATTCCTGGAAGCCCTCAAGGGGGTCTGGTCTGCCGTCACGCACGGCGCAGAGCTCCAGTACAATGCGCTCGGTAAACCATCTCAGTTCACGTACGACTATGCGCACACGAGGCTTCTTCGGCATTATTCCAGCATCGGGACTGCCACAAAGGACAGTGCCAAGGCGGATGCCACTCCGTTACGAAGGGTGTACATGATTGGCGATAATCCGGAGAGCGATATTCGTGGAGCCAACGAGTTTTGTCCCGAAGATGGCACGGAGTGGGTGTCCATCTTGGTGAAGACGGGGGTTTGGCAGGAGACTGCTGCAGAGAGGGAGCCTCGGTATAAGCCGGCGGTGATTGTGGATGATGTGGTGGATGCTATTGTTTGGGCGTTGCAGAATGAAGGTGTTGATGCGTCTAGGAGTTGGTTGCTTGAGGGGTGGTAGGGTTGAGGAATGGATTCACTCTACTTGCATTTGTGACGTTTGTTGCGCGAAACTACGGTATGGAATTGTCTCATTTTTTAGCAGTTCTTTTTTTTTTTGGGTAGCAGATCGCAGCTAGGATTTCTTTCTTGCAGCGGGTGTCGCGCCGAGAGGCCCACAGACTTGCATCTTCACATGACAAAATACCTGCGCTTGAGACTGCGATTGAACCAACAGGATCTGTCGACGGCAGCGGGCACACAGGCCAGCACACAAATGGAATGACATTTCCAGAGCCATTGGATTCACTAGAATTGAGTTGTTGGAACCAGCTCAGCTGGCAAGAGTCTTTGTAATGGGTTGTCGTGGGCTACTATACACAATTTTTACACTCGGGACCATTCACAGTCCATCACCGTCATCACTACTTCTTCCAGTCCTTCATGTGATCCAGAATCAGCTGGGCACCCTGATCCGGCGAATGTTGACGTCCTAACGCCTCGACAAAATCACCATCGGGATCCATCAGATAGAAGTAGATGCTGTGGTCGACCAAGTAATCCTGGCCAGGCTTGACGTTTTGTGGCGTGCTAAAGTACACTCGGTACTTCTTGCAGAGATTCTTGATCTGGTCATACGTGCCCGTCAACCCAATAAACTTGTCGTGGAATTCGGCGAGATAGGTCTTTAGAGCCTTGGGGTCGTCGCGCTCGGGATCGCAAGTAACGAAGATGGGGAGAAGCGCCCCAGGAGCCTTCTCTTCAATAACGTCAAGCATTCGGGCCATCTTGTCGAGTTCCTCGGGGCAAATGTCGGGACAACGGGTGAAGCCAAAGTATACCTGCGAAAGACGGGGTCAGTCCGCGTCACCTATCTAGATATAGACAGGGAGCTTGAGTGTGTTCCGGCTCAATACCACTGACGACATACCAGGGAATATTTGCCCTTCATCATCTCGCTCGTGAACGGCTTGCCATTCTGGTCAATAAGCTCAAAGGTGCCGCCAACCTTGGGCCGCCCGACCCCTTTAGACGCGTCGGCAATTCTCTTCCTGTGCATGCGCCCCTTTTCGAATTCAAAGTACCACACCAATGCACCACAGGTTGCGACGAAGAGGATACCTGCTTTCCATGAAAAGGGCTACACGGCGACGAGTATTGGTCAGCTCTCAGTTCTAGCACATGCTTTACTCGACGAGAACGCGGGACGACGCCACAGTACCCCAGTGCTGTGTCTGCTCTTAGCCTGCTCAACAGTCTTGTATGTTCGTCTCTGGGCAAGCGATTGCCGGCTCTGGACGACTGCGCGCGAAAGCGGAAGCGGAAGCGGTCGGGGCTGCACTGCGGTGCTGAAAAAGCATCGCTGGCATTTCGTATATGCCCCCTGGAGGATCTTCGATGACGACAACAACGACTGCGCCATTGCTAAGTACTTGGTCGTGGGCGTGATTCAGTTTGTTTATTGAGGTTCTCGAGAAAGAAAACCTGGCACAGAGCAGGAATAGCAGTGGAGCTAGATACAATCGCAAGATGCTTGGAAACAAAGCTCAAAATTTCTGGTGAAGGTACTTGGTTGCCACCGAAAATTTGCCGACTGCCTAACCGCCTAACCGCCTGGGCGTTCGACGCAGCAGGAGCTACCAGAGTCCGTAATAACGCTGCAGATTACGGGTTTAACCTGCAGTCACAACCTATTTCATTCATCGGGGATGGAAATGCATGAATTGAAACAAACCCCAAGAAACGTAACCTAAGGCTTTCTTGGGCCAAGGCGCTTCGAATGAGCGAGCTGCGCGTTCCAGCTCACCATCCCTTTGACCATGGACCCTGTTCAACCTGCAGTTTCCTCACATGATGATGTTTTGCATCCCGAATTCGCTGATCGGGCGGTCAAACCGGAGTATGCAGCGAGCTCTCCTCCAGCACCGGCTTCAGATCTCGCCGCAGCCTCATTCAGATCCTCGCCCACGCACACGCACACGCCCACGCCTTTACCGTCTGCTGAGCCAGCCGAGCCAGGAGCCATGGCGGCAGTCTCATCAGGCCACCCTACCAAGAAGAGAGGAACAGCGTCAACAGTCAAAAAGGTGCCCAAGAGGTCTAAACCAAGTGAAGCCAAGAAGAGCACAAAGAAACCAAAGACAGGATCAGTCGCCCCAGAAACAGATGAAGGACCGTCTGGCGACGAGGACTCCGACAATGGGCCCTACTGCCTCTGTCGCGGCCCCGATGACCATCGCTGGATGATCTGCTGCGAAGGCTGTGAGGACTGGTTCCACGGTGAATGTATCAAAATGAACAAGGAGATTGGGGAGAATCTCATCGAAAAATTCATCTGTCCAAATTGCTCAACAGACGAGCTGGCAACAATCTACAAGAAAACCTGCGCACTGGGTGCTTGTCGCAAGTCTGCGCGCTTGGCGCAAAGCGAACCCAGTGTATTTTGCTCAAACGAACACGCGCAAACGTGGTGGGAGAGAATGATCAGCAGACTGCCCAAGGCCAAGGGCAGAAACGGGTTGTATGACCAGCTGGCGCAGGATGAGTTCATGGCCCTTCTGAATGGTAATTTGGGAGCGACAGATGCGGCGGGCATGTGGACTCTGGCCAGAACGCCATTCTCAGACACAAGTTTGAATGGCACAGACTCAAACCAAGGTAAGTTGCCCTACTCGTGCGTTGCCGTTTCCAAAAATCAGCATGTTGACAATACCCGCCACAGGCGATACCCTGTCCAACATTTTAAGCGATGAAGAAAGCAAGTTTCTTGACCAAGCGGCCCGAGCCCGCTCGCAGTTGGAAGAAGAAACCTTTCTCTGTCACAAAATGTTCACACTCATCGAACTGGCTCAAGAGCGCCGACGCGCCGCCATCAGCGCAGGACGTTTCGCCGAGGACATTTGCGGCTACGACTCGAGGCTTGATGCTGTTTCGGCAAGGGATGTCTTCTCTGCATTTTCCAAGTCCCCTGAGGGCGAAGAAGTATTTCGGCAATCTAGGTTGAGAGATCCGCTGGGAGAAGAGGACCTCGTACGCGGCATGTGCGAACGCAAGCGATGCAAGGCACATGGTGGCTGGCAGAAGATGCTTCCCCTGGGTATCAAGCATCACATACGTAAGATGGCAGATGAGGTGGCCGAGATGCAAGAGGAGGAGAAGATTGTCCGAGAGGCAGCAGGAGAGCGATGGAGGAGGAGACAAGCAGAGAGTAATTGGGTCGAAGTTTTGAATGGGTAGGGTGGTAGGCTGCAGGACTTTTGCGATGAAATGGGATAAAAGGCAAGGGAAATGGCGTTTAGGTCGAAACATGGGCTTACGGGACTTGAAGAATAGTTCGAAATTTGGGTAGCACGGTTGTGCTGGTTTCTCTGGCGATCAATATCGCAGTTTATAGAACGGCTTCTGGGGTGTGTATAGGCCTAGCTCTCATGTTTTTTACATACTAAAGCAGCAGAACATACAAGATTGAATGAACCCCCTATTTCTGGACACGCTTGATAGCTCATACTAAGCAACTTGATATTCAGATGAAACTCAAGCACTCTGCATCAATACCGCCGCCTGCGCGTCACTCATATATACAGCCAACCCGTCAAAACTCACTTCACTAGCTCCTTCCCAAATGAAAAAAATGGAGGGGCAACCACAAAAGGAGGGGGGCTTGCTTGGCTTGGCGCCTGCCCCTCCAACTCCTGCTTATCAAGCAAACCCGACGTGAAGGCGTGACGTGACGTACGGACGTAGGAAGAAAAAAAAAAGCTGGCGAGTCGCTCAATCTGAGCAATTGACAACCAAACGTCCTGGCGGGCAACCAAGCACGTCTTAAAAAGTCATCCTACTCAGCGGTGTTTGCAATTACCACTTGATGACCCCCCCCCCTTCTCTTCCACCTCTCGACCCTTTTCAAACACAAAAAGCTCGACAAGCCTACCATGTCGTCCTCAACCCACCCCGAGGAAGACATCGATGAACTGCTGGCAGCCGACGATGCGGCCGAGGAAATCGAGAACGAAGCCGAAGACATCGACATGGATTCGGACGCCGAAGACGACCAGGAAGAAGTCATCTTGCATAACGACTCTATCGCTTACTTTGACCTTCCGCAAGATTCGCTCTTCGCCATCGCTCAGCACCCCGTGCACCCATCTCTCATCGCGGTCGGCGGCTCAGCAGGGCAGGAGGACGACGCCCCAGGCGCAGGATGGCTCTTCGATACATCGCCCGCTGAGTCGCGGCCCGTCCTGCCAGCAAGCTATGCCAGCGACCCTGCGAGCGCAGAGGCCCCCAAGACGACGACGCAGCTAGACAGCCTGTTCGAGCTCCAAGGCCACACCGACTCCATCAACGCCCTCTGCTGGACGTATCCGCATGGCGAATACCTCGTCAGCGGCGGTCTAGACGGCCGCATGAAGGTCTGGAGGATAGACGTCCGCCCCGGCGCAGCCGACGGTCTCCAAGCGTCCGTAGTTGGAGAAGCCCAGGAAGTCGAGGAGATCAACTGGATCCTGCCGTGCCCGTCGCTAGCGCACCCCAATACCGTTGCGATCGGTGCCTCAGATGGCTCCGCCTGGGTCTACACAATTGATGCCTCGGATACCTCAAACCCGTTGCAAATCGTGCAGAGCTACTTCCTTCACACGGGGCCCTGCACGGCCGGAACATGGACCCCAGACGGAGTCCTCCTGGCCACCGTCTCGGAAGACAGCAGCCTCTACGCCTGGGACGTCTGGGGCGAGGCCGCGGCCAGAAACATGGTCAACGACAACGGCATGACCGCCATGTCCCTCACCGGCGAGGACCAACGCTTCGAGGTGGAAGGCGGCTTGTACTCGATTGCCACAGACCCCAAGGGCACATTCGTAGCCGTGGGCGGAGCCGGCGGCGCCGTGAAGATTGTTTCTCTCCCGCGCCTTTCCGCCCAGCCCTCGAATCAGCAATCGCGCGGCAAAGTCACCGTCTCGGACGCCACGTCGGGAGGACAGATCCTCGCCTCGCTGCACACGCAGGGCGATAGCGTGGAATCGCTCGCCGTAACGCTCTCCTCCACCTCCCCGCCCACCGTCCTCTTGGCAGCCGGCTCAGTGGACGGCTCCATTGTCGTCTACGACGCTACGCGGCGCTTCGCTGTGAGACGCCGCATTGCCGGTGCGCACGAAGAACAGTCCGTCGTCAAGCTGGAGTTCATCAAGAACACATGGCTGCTCACGAGCTGTGGCATGGACGGCGTCGTCCGCAGATGGGACCTGAGGAGCGGTGGTGTCACGGGCACGACGGCGGCGGGCGCCGCGGACAGAGGGCTCGTCAAGGAATGGAAGGGCCACAGGGGTGATGGGGAGGGAGGTGGTGTGCTGGGGTTTGTGCAAGGCGAGACGGGCGAGAGAATTGTCACGGCAGGAGATGATGGCGTGGCCTTGGTTTTTGAGACGTGAAATCGCTATTGCATAGCTGGGTTGATTAAATGAATTGGTACAAATGGACGTTGCACCGCGCGAATGGGTCATCAATGCGTATTATAGTGAGGTTTGCTTCCTCCTGCCATCATGTACACAGAGCTACACGGAGTTATACAGAGACTTGCAATCTTAAACAAAAGCCAGTTCCATACACAGCATCATCTAAATATAGAAACCACGTCTAAGTTGCCTTTCATTTCGCACATGGCTAAAGCCAAGTTTTCAAGTTCCCCAATGTTGAGATGAGCCATTTTTCTCGGATAAGATTCTTATACCCAAACGCCCTTGATGTTGAATTGCGTGGTCCAAAAAAAAACCCCCTTCCCAAACCCAAAATATGCAAAAGGATGCCCGACATGTCGTCAGTGACACTTGGTCAATCCATGTGAATACAATAAAAACCAACACCGCGAGGCCCATCGTAAAAGACAAAAACACCACGACGAAAATGTCGTCATTACGAGAGAACGCATGTTGTGGAAAAGCGTCTCTCCAAGTCTATGAGTGTGCATAATAAATTTTACGTCCTTATCCCTGCAGCTTGGCTGGGCAATGTAAATAGGCTGAAATGTTGAAATGTGAAAAGATGCTTTTCCACCGGTCGGTCTCCCATCTGGGATGAAAAACAAAAACGCTCGTTCCTCTGCCTGTCCAAAGCCTGGATGTTTCTTTCCAGAATATGAGTCTTCTTCTCTTTCCAAGGAACTGGGTATTCTGTGTCATAGAACTATGACTGTGTGGTGTCCTCAACAGGGGGGCAGGTGCAGAAGAGGTTCGTGTCACCGTAGGCTATCGGGCAAGTTAGTTGAGGGGGGGTCAACTGGAATGCAAAGACATTCGGGACTTACTGTCATCAACACGGGTCACAGTGGGCCAGAACTTCCTCTCCATCAACAACGGGAGAGGATAGGCGGCCTTCTGACGGGAGTAAGGGCGGTCCCACTTCCCTTCACCGTCACCCACGATCAAATCCTTCTGCGTGTGGGGAGCATTGCGGAGAACGTTTCCTTGGCGAGGCTGCTTGCCCTCTTCGATTTCGCGGATCTCCTGGCGGATGCTGATCAGAGCATTAGCGAAACGATCCAGCTCCTCCTTGCTCTCACTCTCCGTGGGCTCGATCATGAGCGTGTTGGGCACGGGCCAGCTCATAGTAGGGGCATGGAAGCCATAGTCCTGGAGACGCTTGGCAATGTCGATGGCCTCGATGCCGGCCGTCTCACGGAAGGGACGGGCGTCAATGATGAACTCGTGAGCGCACCGACCCTTGTCGTTGGTGTAGAGAATGGGGTAGTGGTCCTTGAGTCGGGCAAGGAGGTAGTTGGCATTGAGCAGAGCCACGCTTGTGGCCTTGCGGAGGCCCTTGTCACCTAGTTGTCAGAATTAGTGTCACATCCATCAAATTGTCAATACTCAATTTCAAAGCCAGGGGGGCGGCCAATGAGGAGACCTACCCATAGTGGCAATGTAAGACCAGCTGATGGGCACAATGCTGGCACTTCCGAAAGCAGCGCTGGAAATGGGAGTTTGACTATGCTTGTGAGGCAAGAATGGTTCAAGATGAGACTTGACACAGATGGGGCCAATACCGGGGCCACCGCCGCCGTGGGGAATACAGAAGGTCTTGTGGAGGTTAAGATGGCATACATCAGCACCTAGCGCTCCAGGGGACGTGAGTCCAATCTGAGCGTTCATGTTGGCACCGTCCATGTAGACTTGGCCGCCGTGAGCGTGGACAATATCGCAAGCCTCGCGAACACCGGGCTCGAAAACACCGAAGGTGCTGGGGTAGGTGACCATGAAAGCACCAAGCTCCTTCTCATGCTTCTTGCACTTGGCCTCAAGATCAGCGAGATCCAGATTGCCCGTGGTTGTGTCACATTTGACGGGGACCACTCGCATACCAGCCATGGCGGCAGAGGCAGGGTTCGTGCCGTGGGCGGAGACGGGAATCAGGCAAATGTCGCGCTTGGCTCCAGGCTGCTGCTCGTGGTATTTGCGGATGGCTCGCAAACCAGCGAACTCGCCCTGTGCGCCAGAGTTGGGCTGCAGTGAGGTGGCATCCATGCCAGTCAGGGCAGCGAGCTGAGCAGAAGTTGCGCTGAAAAGTTTCTGATATCCCTTGTAGCTACTGACGGGGGCGTGCGGGTGGATGTTGGAGCTCAGGTCATGACCAATGAGTTCCATCTGGGTGGTACCGTTGAGCTTCATGGTGCAAGAGCCCAGGGGGATCATGGAGTGGACGAGAGACAGGTCCTTGGACTGCAGTTGGTGGATATATCGGAGCATCTCGGTCTCGCTGTGGTGGGTGTTGAAGACGGGATGAGTCAAGTAGCTAGATTCTCGGCGAACGGCGTCGGGAATCTCGTTAACGACCTCTTCGGGAGAAGGCCTCCAGCCCTGAGTCCAGAACTTGTTGGCAACGTCGAGATAACGGCGGGTGTGGTTTTTCTTGGCAACTGCCTGGAAAGCCTCGACAATGCGGACGTAGGTATCAAGAGTGAATGTGGTAGGGACAGCGAGAACAACCTCGTTCTTAGTCCATGCTTTTCCACTGCTGACCCTTTTTTGGAGAAGTTTCCTGCGGAGAGCCTGGCAAGCATGAGGCTCCTCAAAGCTGAGGGTAACCGTGTCGGACAAAACACGACCCTTCGGGTCGAGAGTGGCAGTAGGGACGGTGAGACCGTAGTACTGAGCGGCAGACTGAATCATACGAGAATAGCGAAGATTGTTCACAGCCATCCCCTTGAGCTGGGCGGGGCCATGGTAAATGGCGTACATGGCAGCCATGTTCGCAAGGAGGGCCTGGGCAGTGCAGACGTTGCTGGTAGCCTTCTCGCGGCGAATGTGCTGCTCACGAGTTTGCAGGGCCAGGCGAAGAGCGCGGCCTCCAGTACGATCCTTGGAAACACCAATGATTCGGCCAGGCAGACGTCGCTTGCTGGAGTCCTTGACAGCCATAAAGGCAGCGTGAGGACCACCGAAGCCAAGAGGAACACCAAATCGCTGCGAGTTGCCAAAAGCAACGTCGGCGCCCCATTCGCCGGGGGGCGTTAGAAGCGTCAAAGCAGACAGATCGGTGGCCACGCTGAAGAGGGTGCCTTGCTTGTGAGCAACATCCGCCAGCTCCCGGAAATCACCAACACCACCGTTGGTGTCGGGATACTGAGCCAGAACACCCACCAGGTCATCGCCTAGGTTCTGGATTTTTTGATACGCATCGGGAGCAGAGAGATCCAAGACCTCGAGGCGAATACCGAAGCCCTCGGCACGGCCACGCATGACCTGAATGGTAGTGTCGTGGACGAGATGAGAAACGACGTAGGTCTTATCAGGGCGCTTGGCACGAGAGGTAGAGAGGTTGCTCAAGGACATGGTCATGGCCTCGGCAGCAGCGCTACCTTCATCAAGCAGACTGGCATTGGCGACGGGCAGGCCAGTGAGGTCGGATATCATGGTTTGGAAGTTGAGCAATGACTGAAGACGACCCTGGCTGACCTCGGCTTGGTAAGGAGTGTAACTGGTGTACCACGCAGGGTTCTCGAGGATGTTTCGCTTAATGACTGCGGGAATCTCGACGGGATAGTAACCGCCACCGTTCATCCAGGTGTGAAGTTCGTTCTTGGCATGCATGGCCTTGAAGGCCTCAGCCACACCAGACTCACTGTAAGTCTGAGGCTGGATTGTCTTTGTGGGAGGCAGTATGATGTCCTCGGGTATAACCTCAGCAACAAAGTCGTCCAGAGAATCGACGCCGGGGCCCAGTTGCTTGAGCATGGCAGAGATGTCCTCGTCGCGAGGACCAATGTGTCGTGCAGTGAAGTCCATCCATGGCTCCGGGTTCTCTGCACTCGTCTTCTGCATGTCCAGATAGGCGGGATCCTGTCGGATAGACTCCAATTGAGCGTTGCGAGCCTCTGCAAGAGAGCTCGCTACCCTGCAGGATTGCGAGAAGCGTCGTACGACGACGGAGCGAGCCGCCACTGGAGCGCGCGCAATGAAGCTGGTGCGCAGCGCAGCGCGGCTAACGACGGCGGGAGAAGAGCGCAGAGGCACTCCTCGGGCGAGAGGCAGTCTCGAAGCCATTGCGTGCAAACCCGCAACAACTTCCTGACTGCGCAGCGTTTCTCGAGAGAATCCGGGCTTCGCGGTGAAGCTGGACGGAGCCTTTTGTGTCAATGGGGGGGGTTTCTCGTCGAGGTACTCGGTATATTCAGTAGCAGCCGAGTAGCAGCCGAGTAGCAGCCGAGTAGCAGCCGGTGGCGAAACAGAGCAGCGAAACGCAGCGAAACGCAGCGAAACAGCAGAACCCTCGTCGCAGTCCACTATTGATGCAAGCGAACAAGTAGGAACAAGAAGGAACAAGAAGGAGAGGGGAGAGGAAGGGATCGTGGGGAAGAGCTGGAGAATGAAAAAGAGCCGGCAGCGGTTAGTTGGATCTGTTGATAAGACTCTCTCTCTCTCTCTGCCTCGCCGGATCCCGCTTTGTCGGCCAGTGCAGGGATTTTTTCGTCGCCCCTGCCGTTCAAGTTGGAAAAATGTCTGGGCCCCAGCCGGTGGCTCTGAGAGTGGGGCGCTCCCCAGTCTGGCTCCCGACATGCGCTTATCGTCCTGTAATAATAAATACATTGTACATACAGCCAGGCAATCGCATCGGGAGTGGTCGGGCCGACGCTGGGCGATGGGCGATGGGCGATGGGATGGCAGGTGATCATCATCTGGTGGATTTTGCAAAGTCATTCTTCTCCAACACCATCTTCACGGCCGAAGTCGCCCTGTTTTACGTAAATACGACTACCTCGCAGACAAAACTCCAACGCAACGAATCGCTTCTTTCGCCCTTGTCCAAAACCCAATTCATCACCACTACTCACAATGTTTGGCGGATGTACGTCTATCACCCACCCTGCCAACCTGTCCCGCAAAGCTAACAGAAAGCGACAGTCGCCCCCCCGCAACAGTCCCTTGAGGAGATCCGTGCCATGGAGGCCGAAGCTACCTTCACCGTCCAGCAGGTTGTCGCGACTGCTTTCATGCTGTACCTGTGTATGTTCTTTGCGGTTTCCCCCTATGTGCCCACATCTGTACCAACACCCCTTGCTAATGGACGATGCGTCACAGCTCCTTTCGCCATCGACATGGCAAGCAGAATCTTTTAAATGGCATTCATTCATTGGCTTCATCTCGAGCCGAGATAGATGATAACACAAACCCTTTGCGTGCCGTGCCAGCAGACGCTGCTCGGCAGATGAGACTCGACATGCAAAGAAATTACCAACACAACGATGATGATCCAGCGCGCCCACGGGACGCGAGAACACGGAGCTTGTTTCTTGCCAATTGTACGATATGGATTCGAGAGAAAATAATACTAGAAGGGACACCTGTATGAAAATTAGTCTGTACCATATTCAGAACAACAAACGATGCGCAGCCACATGGCGACGACGTTCTGCTTTGTCGCCAAATTGAACTTTTTATGCTGCAGATGTGAGCTTTCTCCTACCATGTGGAAGGTCGGTGTGTGGTTGGCGTGAACTTGGTGCCGAAATATGAAGCTCTGCTGTGCAAGGTGCCCAACGTGTTGAGCGTCAAGCCACGATTTGCCATTGGTCTGCAGTTTTTTGGGTCGTGAAAGCTTTTCTATTGAAAAACTGTCCCATTGCATCTGCATGAAAAGACGCAAATTTCTTCTCCTGTTGCCAATGAACCCCTCGATATAGCCCCTAAATGCACGGTACCACATAAAAACACCATCAGCTACGATTCTGAAGGAAATGATGAGCATATCCATGAAAAGCTACTAGTAAACCTTCTATGCCAGCCATTAATCTTCTTGACATTGATTGGTCTCGTCACCTTGACTTCGAGTTGCTGCTGCGACTCTTCTCCCATCGCTCAAAGTCATGACCTAGAGCTTCTACTTCCTTCTTCAGATGCTGCAGTTGCTTTTCATAATCCTCCAACACCTAAGTCTATTGTTAGCGTTCGGGACTCTTGTTGAATAACATGGGAGTGTTGAGTGGGTAGATACTCACTCTCTTTGCCTTGGCTTCCGTCTCTGAATCCAAGCCCTCGCCGTCTTGGCCAGCAGGTCTGTCGAGCTCCTTGTTCAAACGATCCGAGTAACCCCTCAACACGATTAGCCGACTCCACAACTCCTCCTCTCTAGCTCCCAAAGCCGGATCCTGGACCTCTCTTTCCAATGTCTGCAGTCTATTTTTGAGATCATCCTCGTCGCCGCTGAGCGCGTAGCCCCGGTTCCGCAGGATCTGTACCTTGGCCGCCAGGGCCAGGCACCTCTCGCTGATGGCGGTTTGTCGTCTTCGCGACGCCAATGCCCGGACCTCGGTTTCCAGCTCGTGGCGCTGCAATATGGCGTCCAGACTGCCATTAATCTGATGCAAACGCGTGTTGAACTCCGAGATTGCTCGCTTTTGGGTTTTGAGGCGGTCTGCTACGCCCGTGTATCCTGAGCATAGAACAGGCATGTACCCTGGCGCGGGCTTATTCTGCAGTGCCTCCTCCCACTCGTTGGCATCTTCGTGAGGCTGTGGTTTGTAAAAGGGGATGTGAGCTTCGTCGACCTTGTTGTAGAGGTAGTGCTTGAAAACACAACTTGGGCTGGCAGGATCCCATTTTTCGGTGACGAGCTTGATCTGATCGAGGATGGGTTTCTGGTCTGGCAGATAATCAGCAATGGTCTATTCACCTTGAGGAGAGCAGATGCAAGCTCTTTGAGTTGTACATACGTGGTGTCTCCTTTCCCGGTTGCCACAGCGAGCTTGATAACTGTGCTTGTGATTGGGCCAAAGCCGGCATTTGTTGCACTTGTTGTTGTTGCTGCTGCTGCTGCTGCTGCTGTCCTCCGATCATGGAGTTGCCCATGGTATTGTTTTGCTGGCCGCCTAGAGGCTGACCGAAGACACTTCCCATCTGCTGAGTGGGCTGGGATTGCTGCGTAGACTGTGATTGACCAAAGAGGCCCCCAGAGCCCAACGGCTTGGGCTGGCCGAATAGCGACATGGTGAAGGGACGACTCAGGTGGTGGTGCCCTGATCTACCTTGCTGTTGGATGCAGGTGGAGGCAGACGATGCCAGAATCTCGGTCGCACTATTGTCGTGAACCGGGTACTATGCGTCGGAGTGACTCGGTCGGCCGGGCAAGTGAAGCTTGGAGTTGTCTGGCGGTCCTGTTTCTGGCGGCAGCTTTTTTTGTTGTCGCGCGCCGCCCTACCAATTTTGTCGACGGTCCTCGCGCCCTCGTCCAAGGCCAGCAGTCATCCGACCAATCACAGTCCGCCAATTCCAACCTCACCTCACAATTTCGGCTTCTTCCCGCCCCGTGATCGCACCAAGCTCCCGACACCTTCACTTCCGCTTCGATCCCAAGGGCAGTCCCGATACAGGCAACATGGCGACACGACGAGCTCAGTACGTCTTTGAGCAGCAGTTCTTTCCCCCTTTCACCGGGCGATGTAGAGGCCTCGAGCCCGGCTCTGCGCCAGTGCAACATGGGCCAAACGGACAACTTGTGTGGCTAACGTCCAAAATACAGGTTCCATCAGGAAGTCCTCATCGACACCACACCGCTACCCGACAGCATCCCCGCCGTCAAGGAGATCGGTGCCAGCTCTGCGCCCCTCCTATCGGCATCTTTCTTCATCGGCGCACGATGCCGCGACTACAACGATGATTATATGCAGTGCAAGACAGAGAACCCTGGCCGTGGCGAGTTTGACTGCATGAAGGAAGGCCGCCGAGTAACTCGCTGCGCGCAGAGCGTGTACGTTGGAAATAATGCTTCAATTTCTACATCAGGGCTACACATATTCGTGTTATTCAGCAGCAGAGTGAATCCGGCGCTTGGTCGGGGACAACCAGCCGTGAAGCTTGAAAGGCACGAATGCTGACACACAATGACGGGAACAGGCTCAAGGACGTCAACACGCACTGTTTGGCCGAATTTCGTAAACACTGGGAATGTCTCGACGACCGAAATCAGCAGCTGTGGCAGTGCCGACCCGCCGAGTGGAAGTTGAACAAGTGTGTTTACGACAACCTCGTAAGTCGAGATGCCCAACTTCTTTGTGACTTGCAGCTTCTCAGCAAGCCGTTCAAAGCCGCGTGACCGTCCGTTGTTGGTTCACGAGAGATACTGATGCGGCAACCACTCAGAAAATTGAGAAGAAGATTCCCGACCAGCCCAAGAACGTCACCCCCGTCGAGCTGCGGCCAAAGCAGATCTTTGCGGATGTGCGCATCGGTCCCGGTGATGGCAAGCCTTTTGTTGCGGGACAGTCTGAGGCGAAACAATAGGGGACTTACTTGAGGAGGGGGGGTCTTCTGTGAGACGTCATGGTGTATATTTCTAGTACAATTCAACAGTCGACTGTTTGAACCTCTGGGGTATCCATCATTGTGCGCTCGTGATACAGCGGATCATCCACCTCGGCGATTCATTTGAAGCGAAATTGTATCCCTCGTTTGAATTGCCCCACGTAGCTTCATCACAAGGAGGAGTAGTCTAGTATGGGTATGCCTTTGAGCATGTATCGCTTACACATGGCATGCGTTCAGCGTACCCTGATAAACTCCGCCAACGTTCGTTCACTTCGGTCCGTCAGCTTACTTGGAGCCTCATCGCCGAACTGGACCGACGAGTCTGTCCAACTGCCTATCGCTTATTCTTCGCAGCCTATGAACAGGGGACGTGGGATTTCATTGCATTTCCAGCCAACCATGTCACTTATTTCCAGGATATTATCCACTATACCGCTCCTTCGTGGTTGCTCAAAAAAAAAACCATCTTGGCCTTCCGTCCAGGAAATCACATCAGCCGTGGACTTGGACGTCTCGCTGCTGGAGAGAGACATTGTAACACCGCACGCAATTCATCCATCATCCGACGTTCCGCTGCGAATCAACCCAAAATTCACATCAGCCACTACCAAAATTGTAGTTGATCCATCCACTTTTGCCGTCGGCGTGTGAACCAGGCCAACTCCAACCCGCCGAATAGTGTAAGCCACTACCATCTCGAACGTGCCCCCATCCAGGCCCGGGCGCGACTTGGTCGTAGAAGAGTGCTTTTCGCCGCGACGTCCCGTGGAGGCCGTTCTTGCCGCAGGTGACTTTCAGCAGGCACAATTCCCGGAGACACTGCGAGCACCATCTACGAAAGCATCTTCACTTCTGGGCACAGTTTCACCCAACTTGCGAGAATGAACGAGGTCGCTGTCACGAAGAAGACACGGCGCAGACAGAACATCGTCTATAGCAAATTTATCCGACATAGTAAGTAGTCTGGCTAGCAAGAAGGGCCCGCGGGAAACGGTCCATATCCACAGCCCTCTCTTCCTTGCCTTGGGTCATTCATAGCGGCGGCCGGATCTCTACACACAAGTATATCCCATTTCCCAATCTAAATCAGTTCATGAGAAAAGAAAGCCTCATGGTCTTCTCCAACGAATGCCAGCTATTCAGATGTCGGGGATCTTGCCAGCCTAGGCTTCTATTGAAGAATGTTAAAAAAATGCCCGCCCGATAGCTAGTACATGACAGAATACACAATATACCAGAAAAGTTTCAGTTTCACTCACAGAAAAATCCTTTGTTGAGACCGCCCTTCTTGTGGCCGGCAGAGTAGGTGGTTCCGGAGGCAAGAGCCTCGGTGGCGTAAAAGTAGAAAAAGAAGGCGACGGAGTAGAAGTTCATTTTGAGAGCGAGTAGGTAACAGGTAATATGTAGGAGTGCTGTTGTAAAGGATGATTGTTGATTGTGTGTGAAGTGTTTGAGTTGTAAAAGTATTGTATTGTGTTGTCTTCTGGTCTTCTGGTCTGGCAAGAGGGCGTCTACCAAAGGGTTCTTATACTCGAAACATGTTCAGCGGCCCATGAGTTGTTTCTTTGATCCTGCCTAGTCTGCGCGGCTCGAATGCCTGTTAGGAAGGGGACTCCGGCACCTGGTCGAGCCGTTGCTATTCGGAGCTGCGTTTTTCTCGCTCACCACCCTTGGGCCCTTGTAAGTTGCTTGTCCTCGAGAAGATATACCGAGCCACATATAGGGCCACTAATAAATAAATGCGCATAATACCGCGTTGGTCCAAGTCTGGAAGAAGTAATCCGTACTTGGTAGCAAATTCTAAGGCGCTGTGCGTGTAAGGCGTGATGCACGCAACGACGTGGCCGATGGGGCATTAAGGCCTTATGACGCAATATATGTATACATATATTGAATACTCTAGCTAGCTCGTATTAGGCTGTTTCTAGTGCTCCCGCAGGTTGATTAACAGGGAAAACCCGTTGCTTCGTTTTTCGGATCGGCGTCGGTCCTTCAGCGGGCCTGTGACGTACGGCGCGTTTCCTATCGTGAAAGTTTGCTGCCAGCTTTCTTCGTTGACCTTATCCCCTTGAATAATTAAAACGCAATGTAACATAATAATGATCAATCAATGCAAGCCGCCTAAAATCAGGCAGGTAGACTGTCAGTCCGGATCCACAGACTAACAACGCGGTA
Organism: Epichloe sp. AL9924; assembly: GCA_000729825.1. Classification (NCBI taxonomy): domain Eukaryota; kingdom Fungi; phylum Ascomycota; class Sordariomycetes; order Hypocreales; family Clavicipitaceae; genus Epichloe; species Epichloe sp. AL9924. The sequence continues at coordinate 12,898 of JFGW01000234.1, read as the reverse complement.
CATATGCGCATTTAACGCAGTGGCCCTCCTGCAACGAAATATTCAACATTGCTACAGTGACAAGGCCAAAAAGTCGTACTTCGTGCACCGGGTAAAGTCACCAAGTTGTCCTCCAAGCCTTGAGCTCTTCTCTCTCGGGTCCATCCGCTGCTGATCACGAAACGGCAACCTCCTCCTTCTCCATCTTCCATCTTCTCTCCTCCCTCCGCAACTCCATCCCATCCCAATCCCAATCCCTCCCGTCCCATCATGACGCCCCCAACATCGACCCTTTTCCCAAACCTCCCCGCCGAGCTGCGCGACCAAATCTGGCACTCCGCCCTGCCTCGCCCCTTCGCCCAAGCTCTGTATCTCTACCGCAAGGGATGCTGGCAGCCCCGCCGTCTGGCCCCCGACGACCCAGAGCACGACCCCATCAACGCAGACCTCAACCTCAACTACGAGTTCCACCACGCCCTCCTCTACAGCGCCCAGGTCAGCATCCCCATCTTCTCCGTGTGCCGCGAGGCCCGCGCCGTCGCCCGCGCGTGGATGCGCGAGCAAGGCTTCCGCGCGCGCTACATCAAATCCAGGGGCCTCCTCCTCTTCACGCGAGACTTCGACCCCCGGACCGACGTGCTCTACGTCCCCCGGGACCGGTGGGACGACTTTGTCCGCGAGCCCTTTGACAGGCAGTTCGAGCCGGACCTGCTGGATAGGAACGTGGGGTGTCCCCCTCCGCGCCTCACCCGCATCGCCATTGCAGAGGGTGTTTTGCGGAACGAGCAGGATCCGTTGCCGGAGCTGTTCGCCTGGTATTATCGCCTGGAGGAGGTGTACGTTGTTCGTGATGACGGCGCGGTGCGGATACGGGAGGATCATGGAGCGCGGGTCCAGGCGCACTCTGGACTAGAGGGGGTCTCACAGCGGTGCTTGGTGTGGGATGGTGGTGATGAGAAGCTTGCATGGAGGGGACGGGATTGGGACGGCGGCGATTCCTATCGGGAGTTGAATGGAGCCGTGGAAGAGAAGACTCGTGGTGATTTGGTCGGAAAACTTGTCGAGCATGGCACCAAACGATTTCAGATTCAACAAGGTTTTGTCGTGAGTGGGTAAAGGGAACAAAATTTACATGTATATACACGTACAAGAAGACACGTGTGTATATACTATACTATGGCTGTGTGCCTGCGAATGTTGGACAAGGTCAGGCACGCACGACATTGGGAAGAAATAACATGACGGACCATGAGTTTCCAGATAAAAAAGCTTGCTATTTGACTGCAGCGGCGTACGGGCCAAATAGAAACCCAACTCTCTCACCAAGTCCTCTACATCATGCCATCTGACAAGCGCCGTTCCCACCGAAAAAGAAAATTTTAAAAAAATCCTTCACCAAGAAAAGGGGGTGTGAAACATACACCGCTGAAAAATCCAAGATACGACGTCTCTTCCTCCCACTGTATCTCTCCTTCAAGTAAAAAGGGTATCACCGTAGAATTGAATACAAAAAAATGGGGCAGCAGTCAGATGTGATCTCGGAAGATGATTGTGAAGAAGTAGAATGCTGTGAAGAGTACACATTGCTTGCAAGGAGAGTTGTACTGCTGCTTCTTGATCGCAAGTTTTGTCCTCATTGTCCCAAGGTCTGCCGTGTCGACAACAGGCCTAGGTGAAGACATCTTGTCCAAGATATACATGTAGAAAAAAAAAGGGGGGGTTGCAAAAATATGTATCCAGTCAGCCATGACGCACCACAATGCACGCCACTGCAGATCAAGATTGCTGAGAGGGGATGTATGTGCATCTCGAAGGCACCCTACCAGCCTTCCCCGACAGCCTGGGAAACTGCGCCCGCTTGAGCAGGCAGCGAAACGTTGATATAAGGAAAATAGTAATAAGCTTGAGAAAAATGAGGGGGCTGTCGGGAACAAGGTCCAAGGTGGGCGTCTACCCAATGAGGTTGATCGCAGTGACGGGTTTGATGTGATCGTGGTCTGCAAAGACGCAGGGCACACGTCCATGTTCCAGCGCAGCGCAATCGACGCGCGCGCGTGCGTGTGCAAAACTGTGAAAATAATGGAGTTTATACAAAACAAACCAGGTTTGACTGGTGTTTTCAAGTTTCCGCATACATAAATTCATTGCGGAAACATGGCAGCCGAAGAAGCAGTAAACGAATAGGCGAGAAGAGATGCCATGCCCAAGCTTGAGCGTGTGACGCTAGTTGAGAATGAGCATATCTGTTCAATGCCGCGCGCTCCTCGCAGTCGTGAAATCGTCATGATCGTAGATCGTCACGGAGTTGAATCAAGACAAAAAAAAAAAAGAAAGAAAAACGCCCAGGGCTAGCGAAGACGCAACAAAAACTTCTGACAAAGGAAATCAATCACTTTTGCAAGTGACCCTGCCCGCCATGAGAAAGGGGAAATTGCTTGTGCTGACTGGCCAGCTTCAGGCCCTCATCGATTCTTTCCAACACTTCCCACCCGTCTCAAATCCTTGTTCAGTGTTGTTTGATCTACATCAGAACAACAGCAAGCATACCGACAACACCAGCCAAGGCAACCTTGGTGGCATCGAGAGCACCAGCAGCGTTGACGGGGCCCTTGATGGTTGGTTCGGGCCCCGGAGCAGTGGTGACGGCAGGAGAAGTGAAGACGGAGGTCATGCCGCCGGTGGGCATGTAAGTGGTCGAATTGTGACTCCAATTTGAGGCAACAGAGGTTACAACGGTGTGAGCGTGGGAAAGGGTCACCGTCTTGACGAGCTTCGTGGTGAAGATGCTGGTCACGGTGCCAGTGGCGGGAGCCGAGCCGGTGGCAGAGCTGGTGTCGGCGAGAGCCATAGCCGGAAGGACGGCGAGAATGAGAGTGGTCAATTGCATTTTGTCCTGTTTTCCGGGTCTTCCTCCTGTTGGCTGGGTTTCTGGTGCGGTGGAAAATTGACTTGTAAATTGCCCGGGCTTGGTTGGGTTGGGTCGTGTATGATATTCGTTATGTTGTTGAAGGTATCGTGAGAGCGCAAACACAGAAAGGGATATTGCGTTGATTTAAAAAGGAGTGACTTGGGTGAAACGCAGAATGGAGGCTTTGCCAACGAAGCCTTGCGCTGGTGTGAGCGAGCGAGGAAGCGAAACGTGCTACAGGCGACGAAAGAAGACGGAGCGCAGATGAGACGGGGGAGCGCCAGCCATTAGTATAATAAGGATTGGAGTCGCGCGACCGAGCGGCGGGCCTAAAAAAAACAAGAGTGCGACAACAAAGCGCCGAGATTGTCGAGTGAGATTAAGCACCTGGGCCAGCCAATGGCAGCTGATGGGCCCAATGGGGTGCGCGCAGGGGTCCGGCCGTGCCTGCCCTTTCGATTGCTTTTGATTTGGCGCGCTGCGGGCCGTTGCAGTGTCGCCCCTGTGGCAACCCACAGACAGGCACAGGCGGGCGCAGAAAGCAGCTGCGGAACATTGAATCGATGGTTTTGCAACTTCCTTCCCTTCCTCTTCCCTTTCCTTCATGACACATGACAAGACTGCACTCGAAGCGGTCTAGTTCTAGTTGCAGGCGTTTGTTTCTCCACCACGCATCATCTCCGACTCCTTCTCTATTTCCACGATCCATCACGTCCCCATCCATCCTCTCGTCAAAGGAACAACGCCCATGATTTGATTTGAGCTCAGCCCCGTCGGCTTGTTCAGTGCCAGCACGCCAGAAACAAAGCACGACCGACCGGCGCGCAACCGTGTCCTTGATTGTTGTGACTCTCGGCCGCTTTGGTGTCTCAGTCGCGTTTCTTCCCATCAAACGCACGGACTTATCGCCCGTGATTGAATGTCTACGGATCAACGCCCTTTGTCTTGAGGAGGAAGCAGACGTTACGTTACGGTGGGGCGCACGTACATATCCATCCTGTTCTTTGTCTGGGGCCCATGATTCACCTTTTCTCGGCAGGCAAAAGCAAACTGCTTTTCGACGCGTGGCCCATCGCGATCTCATAGCTGCTAGGGAGGGCCGAGTCATCTGACTTGGCTGGTAGCGTATGTACTTTGCATAGCGACAAGCTTAAATTTGAACAATTTCCGTCTCTTACATTGATTGGCTGTATTGTCAGACAAGTTTCAATGCGGGCCTTGTGCCTGGCGCTTGGCCCCTTTGGGCTAGACTCCAGTCTTTGCTTGATTAATCGACTCGCTTTCATTGGTTCACCCTGATTCAATTGAATTGCCCTCGCTTCGTGCAGAATGGCAAACTGCCGCAACATGCCACGAGACATGGCGTCTGTTAAGTGGGGAAATGGCTTAATTATAGAACCCATATATATAGCTCAAGTAGTAATTAACTATTATTATTACCCTAATCATTTTAGTACTACTTTATAGTAAAAAGACTAGGACTTATATATATTATTATTATCTTAGAATAGACTTAAAATCCTCCTATATAATTAATTATCCCTAAGAATATAAAGGAGTTAAGGCTAGCGCTAAATAAATAAGAGATAATTAAATAAAGATAATATAGAGAGTAGTGCTTTATATAGAATTACTAGAGTATAGCTAAGGTTAGAAACAGGATAATAGATATATCCTAGGAGCTATAGTTACCTAATAATAAAGAATAAGAGATAAGGTCTAATCCTAACTATAGCTAGGAATAGCTTTAATTATTAAAGCTATAATTACTAAGGACTATAGGAAAAAAATAAGGACTATAGATAATATTACTAGTAATTATTCGCGGGATTAGTTATTTAATCTAATATCACTAAATAAAGAAGAAATAAGCTCTAAATAAGAGATAAGCAAAACTTAGATATAACATATATATTAGAAGGAGGGAATATTAGAAGAATGTAATATAAAAACTAGAAATAAAGAATTACTAGCTAAGATAAACTAAGAGAAATAGGAAGTATTTATAAATAGTAAGAGAACTAAAACTAGAATAGGAATAATAGGCACACTAGAGAATAAACTAGAGGTAACTAAGGAGGAGGAAATAAGGACTAAAATAGAAATAGAAGATAATCTATTATTAGGAAAATATAAATTAACTCTAATCTCTAACGCTATAATCCTATTAGAACCACTTTAGTACCTTAGAATAAATACCTTTACTAATAAGACTACTAATAAGATAGAAATAAGATAACTTTACTCTTACTCTACTAGAATAATACTATTAGGACAGATAGCTAATACGTAGAAGATTACCTAGAGTTAAATTAAACATTAGGAAGTAGCCTAGAAAAGAGAATAAAATTAGAACTCCTCTTATAACATCGTAAATATTATAAACACTAAATAACTAGAATAGATTAAGGAGAACTATAAGGATAATAGGTAATTATTAAACTTAATAGGAAATAATAGGGAACCTTTAGACCTCCTAAAGATACTAGCTAGATTAGCCTAAATAGAATAAATAGATAAGCATAAGCTAGACACTAATAGATATCTAGGAGACCTAATTTATATAGGAAATTAGAAAATTAAGGGGTTTACCTGTAAAAGTAAAAAACCCTATATAAATAACTAGAGTGAAGTTTCTATTTATAAAACGCTAGATAGCTCATAGCATTCTAAAGACTTAGTTATAGGGCTAGGAAATCATTACAAGCTAGACATGGTTAGACACACGTAAGCACTAATTTATATGCAAAATTAGAATATTAAGGGGCCCCCGTTAGAAAATAAAAATCCCTATATAAATAAGAAGTCATATAACTTAGAAGGAGAAACTAGGGTTAGTAAGCGATATCTAGTGAACTTAGCCAATTTAATATATCTAAAGGTTAATATAGTAAGAGACATAGGAGATAGAATAGGTGCATAAGACATAGAGAGACAAGCTAAAGAGCTAATTTATATAGGAAAATAGGAAATTAAGGGCTACCCCTTATAATTCTAAAATCTCTATATAAATTAACTATTATTATCCTCCTCCCCTAAAACTATTATTTTATAGTTTAAGAATTTATATATTAAGCTAGGAGACTATATAGGTAATAATAATTAGAGGATAATAATTATATAATTATACTATATATTTAAAGAGTGCTTTGTTTCTAAACTTAAGGATATTTACACTATAAATCTTCTAGAATATTACATCCCTTTAATTCTAGGAGTAAGACCTAGTAAACGCAAATAGTATAGGTATTTAGTAGCTTATTAGGACTTTTTAAAGTAAGTTTTCCTAGTAATAAAGAGAGCGGGAATTATTTAATAAGGAAACTTAGAATAGGTAGCGCTAATAATATTTACTTTAAAGCTAGGATAGAAGGTTTTTAGAGTAGTTTATAACTTTAGGGACGTGAATAGCAAGACTATTAAATCAGGTTATCTATATTACAATATAGAAGTAGACTTAGATTTAGTTTACTATAGTTACTTTAAGTTTATATTATAGACTAATGCCTTAAATAGATTTTAGGCTATTAGTGTCTACCTACTAGATAGGTATAAAACGGCTTTCTTAGGACTAAATAGAATGTACTTCTATAATAACATAGCTTAAGGATTAATAGGGTTACTAGTAACTTACGCTAGATTTAGGGACCTTACCTTTAGACACTTATTTTTCTAGGATAGTACTAAAAGCAAATCTATTCTAAGGTATATAGAAGATATACACACTTTATTTTCTATTTATATAGATAATTATCACGTAGGCTTAGAGATATAGGAAGACTATTTTAACTTTCTCTAGAAGAGATACTTTCTAAGGGTAGCTTAGGCCCTAATTAGCCTAAGTGAATATAAGACTACTTTATTTACCTCTAAAGTTAAGTATATTAGATATTCTCTAGAAAATAGGAAAATATAGCTAGCATAGAAACATTACAATAGATTTACTAACTTAGCTAAGTAATTTAAGAAATAACCACTATAAACCTAGAATAAAGTACTTATGCTTATCTATTTAACTCTATTTATGCGCAAATTTATTCTAGGAAGATTAGACTTAGTAATTACTATTAAAAGGGCTTTCTTTTATAAGATCCCTAAGATAATATAATTAGAAAAGCTATTAATTTAGAAAGAAAAAGTCTTAAGAGAGAAACTAGAATAAACTCTAAAGGCTTAATAAGCTTTATTAAAAATATATAATAGTATTTAGATAAACACTACCTTTAGCGCTAGACTAGGAACTTAATTTCACATAGCTATAAATACGTCTAAGATAGGCACTAGAGAAGTGTTATTTTAGATAGAAAATACAGAGCCTAGAATAAGTGTTATAAATGCTAATTTCTCTAAAGTGCGAATTATTATATAGATATTACACTAATTAGGAGATGCTAAGAAATAATATTCTATGCTAGAAAAGGAGATACTAGTAATTATAGTGGGTTTAAAGGAAACAAGATAGTTATTAGATTATTCGCTATATCTATTAAAGGTATACATAGATTATAAAGGCATTATTAATTTAATAGCAAATATATCTAAAGTCTATAGAAAGGTAGCCCACTAGGTAAATATACTTTAAGAATTAAATATGGAATATATTTATTATCTAAATATAATAAAGATTATAAAGATTGTAAATAAAATGTCTTAAATGCTAGAACATTTAAGATTAGATCCTATTACTATAGAAAGAAGGTTAGGAGTGGACGTTACTCTAGCTTTAGGAGATTAACTAATTCTAGTTTTAATAAACATAATACTAGTTTTACTAGAGGGAGGAAGTTTAAATAAAGATATAATAGAGAAATTATTCTAAGAACTTTATAAATAGTTTAATTTTATATAGTATAGGGAGGTTTTATCTACTATGGTTTTTAGACACTAAACTATTCCTACTAAATAATAGAAGCTTATAAGGTATTAATCTTTAAAATACTAGATCTTTAACTAGACTCTATATTATCTAGAAGCTAATAAAGTATTAGTAGAATATATACTCCTAATTAAAGTACTAGAAAAGTTATAGGAAGCTTATAACGCCTAAGGTTACTTTAGAATAGTAATTATAATATAAAAACTTCGCGGAAAGTGCTTTTAGCTAGATAGAAGCAAAGATATAGAATCTTATTATTGCTTATATCTAGTATGTTAATAAACTAGAACACAAGTTCTATAAATAGACCTAAAGACTATTATAGTATTAGAACTATAGGGGCTAGTTATAATAGACTATTTAGGTCTAATTACTTTAAAAGCTAAGAATAGAGATATGTATGTGTTAATTACTGTAAATTATATAATAAGGTTTACATTAGGATAATCCTATATAGAGGTAATAGGAGATTTAGTTACTTAGGCTTAGGATAAAAGTTAGAGCCTAATATTTAGATAGCTAAGAAGAATCTATTATAATAATAGCTTATATTTTAAGAACCTAATATTTTAAGCTACCTCTAGGAAACATAGAACTAGTGTAATATATAGACTAGTTTCTTACCTATTATTAATAGGACTAGCTAAATAAAACGTAAGACTTATTAAAGAATAACTAATAAAATAGGCTATTAAGAGAGATAGAGTTTCGCTAGACTCCTAGAATTAGGCTATCCTAAGCATTATAGTGGTAATTAATAATTAGTATATATTAAGTATTAGGATAAGCCTAGTAATGTCTATATTAGGATTTAAACTATTTGCGAAATATATAGGAGTTAAAGAACTAGAATTATTAGACTTAGAGAATTAGGGGATATTAGATAATTTAGAACTAATTTAAGAAACTAACCTATGGAATTTAGACCTATAGGAGAAGAGAAAAGAGTTAGTTTAGACATAGAAAGTAGATAATTAGAATAATACTATAAAACCTAGATAAAGCTTTAAGGTAAGAAATCTTATATAAGTGTGAGAACAATAATAGCTAGGCAAGAGGTATAGGGGCTCTAGTATATTAACTAAAGCTTACTAGGTCTAAGTGTGTTATGCGTGTGAGTTACTAGCTTATAGCTAGCGGCTTGCTAGTGTTACGTAAACCTAGCCCTAGGGTGTGGCCTGTCCGCGGGGCGCGCTAGTGATACGCCTATGTTATAAGTAAGGCCTTATAATTATCCCCTTACTTATAGCTAGGCTCCTAAATAGCTTTCACTAGCTTCTATATAGCTATTTACTAACTAGCTACTATATTGAAATAATAACAAATAATAATAGTATTTAAGTATAAATTTACCTTTAACTCCCTATTATATTATGTACTTTTTACCTCTATATCCTTAGTTAACTTTTTAAAACTATTATAATATCTTAAGTTACTATTACATTCCCCTTATTACTCCCCTTAGTTTTATTATAAATTTAGACTATATTCCCTTAAAGGAATGCTCCTATATATATTATTTATACACTAGATACGCTAACTTTAAGAAGAGCCTACTATCTAAGCCTAAATTACCCTAAATTAACTATTAATTCCCTATAGAATTATTTACTACTACTATAATAGTAAAATATTTAAAATGCTATATTTAATATTATAAGGTATTAATACTTATAATACTATAAGTATACTACTATTCCTATATCTTTTAGTCCTTTATTACTAATGCCTTTATATAGGCTATAGCTACTATAAAAGGTAACTTTTTAGATCTTCTAGCTTTAATAGACTAGGTATAAACCCTTATAGTTACCCTTAGCGGCTTATATAAGGAAGACCCTAAGGACTAAATATTCTCTAAGGTAACTTACTTTAGTTTTACTAGGGCTTATCTAAACCTAATACTAGGGTTTAATTATGCTAATATAGCACACTATATTATATTTAGCCTTACTAGGGCTATAAAGGTCTATTAGGTCTATCTTTTCCTTACCTATACACTAGTTTTTTACTTACTTCTTAGGGTAGGAGGCGTTAATTTTATATAACTAGTATATTATTTCCTACTAGTAACTTTCTATTACTATATTTCTAGCTCCTATCCTAGGGGTAATAAGTACTCTAATTCTTTTTACTATCTCTTTACTAATCTTTTTATAGCTAAACTATTATAAACTTTCCTATGCCTAGAAGGCAAAGGTAATTTTATATTTAAGGTCTTATAACCTAGGTTTTATGCCCTAGGGTATTATAAAATATTACTTTTACTAAGTAATATAAGAGCTAATTAGTAAGGATAAGGACTAGGGTAAGTACCTTCTTTATAGAGGTATAGTTTTTTTATATAAAGGGGCTATAATAAAGGGGTTTCCCTTAACTCTTCTTACTCTTTAGGTATGTTTTTATTTCTTTTTTAGTAGGTAATCTAAGGTTTCTTAGTTTAGAGTGTAATAGTAGCTAGTAAGGCTAGGCCTTTTTTATAGGAATGTTATATCTCTTTGCCTATAACTTGCTTATATCTTGCTATTCTTATAGGATTTGCTTTAGTAAAACGCCTAAATCATATATTATACGCCTTCTATATCTTTACCTAGGACTTATTAGTTATATTTGCTTAGCTAACCCTTCTATTTTACTAGGTATTTATTACCTTTATAGGTCTTTCTATAGTCCTTAACTTCCTTTACTTTATACTTATTTTCTTTATCTTTAAGGTCTAGTATTAGTATTTTCTTATCCCTAGTGTCTTTATAGTAATTCTATGGCTTTAGTAAACTAATATAGAATATATTATATAGCTAACTATATTTTTTAGGTAATACTAGTTAGTATGCTTATTTTCCTATGGCATTAAGTACTTAAAATAGTCTAATAAATCTAGGGATTAGCTTCTATTTTATGTCCTTAAGTCTAATATTCTTTGCTAATAGTACTATAAAGTTACCTCTTTTTAAGGTTAATAGCTAGTAGCGCTTATTATAGTACTTTACCTAGGTTTTAGTAGCTTTTGCCTAGTTTTCCTTTAGTTACTCCCTAACTTTATATAACTTTATAATATATGTATAGGCTTCTAGCACCTTCCCTTCCTTAATCTTATCTCTAAGAGCTAGGTAAAACTTAGGTAAATATCCTATAAGGGAGTAGTTTAGAGAGTAATCTATAGTTTTATTAACTATATTATTATATGTAAATTAGGCTACTAGAAGTAGCTTTAGCTATATTTACTAGTTCTCTATAATAAAGTATTAGAGGTAATGCTTAAGTACTTTGTTACGTGGCGGAACATAAGGGTGGCTGATATAAGGCCAGATTCGGACTTTGCTAGAACAGAATTAACTTACTTCTAATATCTTACTATACCCCTAACAGTAGCTTATATAAGTAAACTTAGTATAACTTTACGATTACAAATCTATTAGCCCCTCTAATAGATTCGCCCCCTATTGTGCTAAACTAGCACGTAATAAGTAGTAGTAATTAGAGATTCTTTTATTATGCCCTTCTAGAAACCTAGAAACAAAACCTTATATCTAAAACTAACTGTTTATAACGTTAATTTGTAAAGTTTTAGCGCAACTTCCTAGTTACTAAAAACAAACTATGCCTTATCTACTAGTTTTATACTTTTAATAAATAAAATCTAGGATTTAAGTATTAAAAATAAAAACTTATTAAAATTAGTAAATAAGAAGATTTAAATAAGCTTATAAGATACAAATTTAATAATAGAGTGGCAATAAGATATAAGCATCTAATATAGTAAGAACCGCCTATTTACTAGAACCTAATAAATACGTAAATAGTGTATCTTATTTAGAAGTAAGTTAGATCCTATATTCTAAAAGCTAAATCTAAAGGATACCTTAATAAATCTAATAGATTAGAAGGTAGTAAGGTATTAGAGAGGCTATCTAAAGGCACTAATAGCCTAGCTTATAGCACTACTACTACTAAAACTAAGAGAAGTATAGAGAAGGATAAAAATAATAAAGGAAAGGGGATTACTTACTATCCTAAAGATAACACTACTACTTAGCATATTAAACCCCCTAACTAGATAATAAAGTTATATCTAGAAGACCTATAGCTAGGACCCTTAAGGAACTTACTAGATTAACTAGATCTAGGGGAAATTTACACTATAGCAAGTAAATCTAATACTATAAGGATCCTTTAGGAAGTATTAGAATAGTAGTAAATTATATAGCAGGCTATAATAGACTAAATAGTATTAGGAATAGACTAGCTAGCAATAAGACTAATAACTAAAATCAGAAGCTTATAAAGCGTAAGTGCCTTAGTAGGATTAACACTATTAGCGCAAAATACTACCTAGGGAATATTATATTTACTAAATAACTAGGGTTAGTATAATAGCTATTTAGAAGCTAGAGCAGGACTATTAGTATAACTAATGTATTTAGAAGCTAGAGTAGGACTATTAGCATAACTAATGTATTTGCAATACTAGCAACTATAATACTAGTAACCATAGGATTAGCAGGGATTTATATAGCAATAGGCTAACTTACACTAGATATAGTAGTAAACCCTATTTCCCCTAGATTAAGAATAGTATGCTAATCTAGGAACCTAGAGAAGGGTAAATCTAGCGCTTAATTAGGATTAGTATAGCTAATAGATAGAAAACACAGAATAAAATGCGGATTTAACATAGAAAATCACAGATATTAGACACTTTAAGCCTTATAATAAACTAGAGGAGGCTAATAGAGACCTTATTATATATAATAGGAAGTAGACTATTTTTTATAATATTAAATTATAGGTCTAAGCTATTAAAGATCACTTACACTATACTAATCCTAGCTAATAGGATATTATTTAGAAAAAGATTTAGATATTATTCTAAGGGAATATAATAGTATAGTACTAGTAATATCTTAATTTAGGAGAGCGGAATACTATATTTAGTAATATACCTTCTGTTTTTAAGGTAGTTTAGAAGGAATTTAGTATTTAAGTTTAGGATATAATAGCGTGGCTTAATAAAGCAAAATACACTAAAGAGGACGTTATAAATAAGGTATCCTTTTGTGAATTTACATTAAAAATCTTTTAGTATACTAGGGCAAATAGTAAATTAATAGACTATTAGCTTCTAGTGCGTCTGC
>JFGW01000233.1:0-46100 GCA_000729825.1 Epichloe sp. AL9924 | reverse complement strand
ATTTTTCTGATTTTTTCTGATTTTTCTGATTTTTCTGATTTTTTCTGATTTTTCTGATTTTTCTGATTTTTCTGATTTTTCTGATTTTTCTGATTTTTCTGATTTTTCTGATTTTTCTGATTTTTCTGATTTTTTCTGATTTTTCTGATTTTTCTGATTTTTCTGATTTTTTCTGATTTTTCTGATTTTTTCTGATTTTTTCTGATTTTTCTGATTTTTCTGATTTTTCTGATTTTTCTGATTTTTCTGATTTTTGTTTTTTTAGGGGTTTTATAACTTATTTAAGGAGTAAAAAGATTGTAAAAACAAGAGCAAAAATAGGTAATAGTAATATAGCTAGCTTAACTATATAAAGGTTTTTTCTAGATGTTTTTTTTTCGATTTACTAAGGTAAAAAGAAAAGAGAAAAGAAAGAAAGAAAAGAGAAAGCAAGGGAATACCCCTCCTTAAAATTTTTTTTCACTTAGCTAAGCAAGTGGGTCACAAATAACGCAATTGACTAAACAGTGTAATTAGACCAATCAAATGATAGAGGACCCACAAAAGATCCATAAAAGACCCACTTTTTATATATACTTTATAAATTATAAGAAATATTCCTATACCTTTAAAATATTATAAATCTAGTTAATTTATAGCTTTTTAACTGATTTTACAAAGAAATAATTAATTTTAATTAATTAAAAATTAATTCATATATATAAAAGTACTAGTTTATAGTATATTTTATAGTTAATAATTATCTTAAGCTAGTTATATTATATATTACTTAGATTATATAATATAAAGAAACTATAAATTATTTAGAATTAAAAATTATTTTTAAAATAAAAAATAATTTTATAATTTTATTCTTTTAAATATATTTTTTAACATTAAATTATTTACTTTTAGTCCTATATTTTATAAGAAAAAGGAAAAACTATTTTATAAAACCTAAATTAATTTTTATTAATTTTTATTAATTTTTATTAATTTTTATTAATTTTTATTAATTTTTATTAATTTAAATAAAATTTATATTAATTATATAAATTAGGTTATAAGTAATATATATTTTAGGCTAAATATATATAATATTAAAGCTATCTAGTAATTTTATTTAGATTTAAAAGCTATTATTTAAACTTATTTTAAAATTATATATAGGGTAAATTTTAAAAAAAAACTAAAAAAGATTAAATAATATAGTATTAATATAATCCTATTAGATAAGTTAGTAAAAAAATATCTTATTATATAGAGAAAAAGTTAAGAAACTATTAAAACTTACTTATAAAACTATAATTACCCTATATTATAATCTATAGCTAATAATCTAAAACTAGGAAAGTTTAATAGATCTATAACTAAATAACTAAATTATAATGAAAATAAAGAGCTATATTAAGTTAATAGTATAAAATTCAAAGAATATAATAAGATATTAATATACCTCACTTTTTTTTTATTACTACACTACATACTACACTACACTACAATTCACTACACTACATACTACAAGGAAAGTCAAAATACTACATTTACTACACTACATGTAAAGCTCTGCTAATAGCTATAAACTTATAGTAACTATAATATAAGCCCTCTAGTTAGACTATTTAGAACTATAGTATTAGGTACCTTACTTATTTAAACTAATTACAAAAATTAATATAAGTTATCTATTTTTTTTAGTCTAGCTATATAATAGGTAATAATATTTATTTCGCTATATTAAAGCTATATATAAGCTACTATTTAGATATTACTACTTATAATAAGGGGGGTTATTTATAATTAGGGGTATTATTATTATTATTTTTTTACCTATATATCTAGATATAAGGTTCCTTATCTTATTTTCTTTATAAGCTTTATTATAGTATTTATGCCTTAAGTAAGTAGCTTTTTTTATAATTAAGGTTAATTATATATTAGGGGGGTATTATATTAGGAGCGTAAAGGTTAGAGATAGGATATTTATAATAGTAAATCTTTAGAGAACCTTTAGGCCACTCTAATAATAAAGAGGCTAGCTAGCTATAAGATAGCTATGTGTTCGTTAAGCGAGGTATTTATTAAGGATAGTATATATTATATGTAGTAAGTTAGAGATTAAAACCTTTATGCACTAGGCCCTAGCTAGCATCTTTCTAGTGGCAACTGCGAATCTTAGCCTTTACTTCGTTTATATCAGACCCTGTGGTACAAGCCGTGACATAAAGCATCTCTAGTAAGGAAGTAAGAAGCTCCTCCTCTATAGCCTTTAGGGTTATATTAATTTACAAAATAGATATAATTTCCTATAGGCTTATAGTATAAAGCTAAATATATTCCTTCTATCTCTTTACTTACTATACTATACTAGTAAAGGTTAAACCTAAGATAGATATTATAGGTTAATTAACCTTTCTATTAACTATAGCCTAGATACGCAAACTATTTGCTAATTCCACGCACACTTATTAGTGTATTATATTTAAGGTAATTTTATTCTATTCTATCTATAGTATACTAAGGATAAGTTACCTTATTAGTCCTAGGATTATATATACTATAATTAGCATTTCCTATCTATCTAAATCTAACTAAAAACGAATAATATATAATATATATAATTATTTCTTATAGCTCTCTTTTCCCCCTTATTTTATACTAATAGCTATATAAACTAATCTCTTGGTTAAAAGAGGGAGGCATTTTAATTAAAGCTTTTAGACTAAGTATTTACTTATAGTAGTATAGTAGTTATAGCCTATATTAACTTAAGTATCTATAAAGGTAATCTTATTAATTAGAGTAGGAACTAAGAAAAGGAATAAATCTATATTATTCTAGATCTTTTTATAGTCCTTATTAGTAATAACTATATACTATAAAGCCTCTCTATACTTTCTTCCCTTATCCCCTATTAAATAACTTAATAATAAGGTTACTCTTTTCCTAACTATACTATAGACTTAATATCTAAGTCTATAGAAGTTATATTCTCTATATTATAAATATTAATAGAAGACTTCTTCTATAGCTAGATAGCAGGGTATAAAGAGTATGCTATAATAAAATACTTAGAGAAGCTATATTATATATATTTTCCCTTATTATAGCGCGTATTAAGCATATCTTAGGTAACTTATTTAGCCTATTTACTACCCCTTTTATTACCTAACCTTTAGTATCTTATAGACTTTCTAAAGCCTTATTAAGTCCTTATTATAGCTATAGATTAAATATCTATTATTAGCGTGTCCTTATTATATACCTTAGTCTTATTTAGATTAGGTACCTAATTACTATATCTTTATATCTAGTGTCTTTCCTCTAATTAGTAGGATTTAATATCTAGTATAATACTTTAATAGTAAGCTATTATAAAAATATAATTAGCCTAGGGTATATCCTAACCTATACTATAGTCCCTTATTTATTTATTAAGCGCTATATATAGCTTAGATAACTTTACTAAGTCTAACTAATTAAGCCCCCTAGCTAAAGCTAATTTCTATTTAAAATAAATATAGAAGTTACTAAATTACTTATTTTATTATTATATTAACTAATTAAGTTCTATAATAGCTAATTCCTATTAATAAGGGTTATTAAATATCTCCCTAAGGTATTTAAGAAGTTACTCTAGGTAATAGTTAAGTAAATAGCCCTTTTTAAAGAAAGGTATAACCTATACCTATACCTTAGGAGATAGGTTCTAGTAAATAAAACACTACTAGTCCTATTTATTACTAATAAAATCCTTATCTATAAGTAACTTATAGGCTATTAGGCCTTTCTAAGCTATAAATAAAACCCTATTACTATTAAAGGGGGGCCTAGTAAGAAGGGGTTTTTACTTAGGCTAAATTAGTATAAGTACTATATTATACTTATTAGTTAAGTACTTAATTTACCTTACTTACTATTTAAGTAAGTATTATAATATTACTAACTTATTAGTATTTATCCTATCCTATAGTAATAGTATATTTGCTAGTTAATATATTTCTATAGTAAAGAATAATATATATTAAGAACTAGCCTTATAGCTTTTACTTATAAGTATTTAAAGTAAGAATATTATTCTTATAGAAGAAGAAAGGAATTACACTAGTAATTACATAGCGCTTGGATTTATAGTAACTTATACGTAGCCTATGCGTGGTCTACGTGCAGCCCTAACCTAGCCGCACATAGTCCGCGTACTTTCCGGAGCCAGACTTGACCTAAGCTTATAGCTCGAGTCTATAACAACCTCTTTCTAATCTGTGGATTAACCTCTCCTTCTAATCCCTTATATTAATAACTAATAAGAGCCTTAGATTTAATATCTAGGCTTACTTTTCCTTTAATAAGCCTATAAGTAAGTTATATATAGTTTAGACTTACTTCTTTCCTTATTTAATAATTATATTTACTTTACCTTACTTTCCTTTCTAAAAAGAGAAGTTACTAGTGTTATAATATCTAGGTTAATATTAGGTTAATTACTAGGGGAAGTAAAGCACGTGTAGTAACGCTACCCTATAATTAGCTATACCTATACACGAGGCACACACGTAACTCGCAATCCCTTTTCCTATAGCTACGTAGCCTCCTAGATAGCTTTATAAATTAACTTCTATTATACCTTTAAATTAGACCCTTTTTGCACTAGTGCATAACGTTGTAACAGCCTTAACGGTGCTAACAGTTATCCTATATATAGTATCTAGTTAATAGCCTATTTACCTAAAAAGGTAAAGAGTTTAACTTATTATAATTACTATTATAATAAATAAATAAATAAAGGGATAACTAGATTTTTCTTTACTATAAGAATATAGCTACCTAGGGGTTAGTTTATAAAGGTTTTAAACTCTAATTTATTACCTAAAAGTAAGTGGTTTTTACTATATACCTTACTTTATATATAGGTAGCAAACTTATAGCTAGGGAATAGCTCTTTACTATTAAGGTAATTTAAGAACCCTTTATGCTCCTTTGCCCTAACTGTCTCCAAGACCCTGACATCTATCCATGCTCCTGACAGATTTATAGTAACTTATATATAGCCTATATATAGTCTATATATAGCCTTAACCTAGCCGCACATAGTCCGCGTACTTTCCGAAGCCAGACTTAACCTAAGCTTATAGCTCGAGTCCATAACACTTATAACTATTATATATTAGGTATATAACTTAGAAAAAATATCCCCTAGTAAAATAAAGATATAAAAAAAGGATTAAATTAAAGCTATTTTTTCTAATATATAAATAAAAGAATAAAAGCTTCTTTTTTATAGAGAAAGCTATTATATTAGAAGTTATAAACTTCTAACATAATTTATTGCGTTTAGTAGTATATATTTTCAGCTCCCCTAATACGGTTATGAGCGCATATTATTTGTTATAGACGCTCTCCATCATGTGCCAACGCGACTTTGTGACTTGGACCTACCAAACCCCTCATCAAAATCCCTCCCCGCCCAGCCCTTTCCTTTTCCTCACGAATCAATCGCGAACCCCTCGCTCACTATGTCCGTCATCGACATCACATCCAAAGCTCAGTTCGACGAGCTCCTCAAAGAGAAGCCCGCCGTCGCCCTCCAAGCCCACGCCGTCTGGTGCGGCCCCTGCAAATTCATCTCGCCCGTCTTCGAAAAGATTGCCTCGGAAGGAAACAATGATGCAAAGGTGACTTTTGCCCGGTTCGACACGGACGAATTATCCGATCTCGCGCAGGAACTCGGTGTCCGGAGCATTCCCGCCTTCTTCGCCTTCAAGCACGGCGAAAAGGTCGATAACCTGGCGGGGGCGAACCCCCCTGCCTTGCAGAAGCTGGTCAAGGATCTGGCTTCGTTGGGCGAGTAAAGTGCGGAGCGGGGATTTCAGTTGATGGAAACTGTTGGCAAGCACTCTCTATTGTAGGGTGATGCTAAAATGCGACTCGTGCTCTCATGTTTCAACAGTCAATGACTTGGGCGTGTGTGCAAGACAGAAAGTACGCCTGTTTTCGATTTCATGATAGCTATGCAGTAGCTGAGCCTATCATCTAGATCGTGATGCTAGAAGAAGTCAGGAATGTCCTCGCAGCTCAGCACTTGCCGTCCCTGTTCCTCAAGATCGTTGACCCATCCTGCTATAACGCTTTCGTGCCGCCTGCTGTTCCAAAGCGCCCTCCTGGACGTAGCAACTCGGCAATACTCCGAGAAGCTCTTCTCCCCATCAAGGGGTCTCTCGACAGCACACACTCGCTCCGTAGAGAAGAGCCCGTTGTCCTCATGTCCCTCAAACTAGTATGCCTCGTTCGATTTTTTTCAAATTTTGTTTCCTCTTCGCTTAAGCCGTCAACGAAGCCGAGCCCGTGTTATCGGCACCAATCCATACGAACGAGGCGAGTTTCGAAGATGCAGGCGGCTCATCAAATGCATTCTCGAGATGTTGTCCCGGTGCCCTCGGCCGAATTTGTGGAGTTCAAATGTAATAGGGAGGGCATCGAAAGGCATCTACAGAGTGCAGATGCCACCATTTGTCCTTGGAACCCAGCTTAGATGCACCGTTTCAACTCTCTAGCGCCAACGGGTGAACCAGAAATGGAGTCCGTCGTGAATCTGCAAGGGGGCATCAGCAGCCCTTAAGCGCAAAAAAAGTACCGGAGACCTATTTCATTGTCTTATGTCCTTGGCTCATTGTTTCACCGTTTGCAGCACTTTCAATCACGTCATCAACGATGCACCTCGACACGTTCAGATGGAGGTTTTACCCTTGTGCTCTTGGCTTGGTGGCTGCGGGTTCTAGCATCTCCACGAGACGCAAAAAAAGAAGAAAAGCACAGGAAAAACTACGCCGGAGTGGGAAGGCATTTTGAACACCGTGGAAGATCACTCTGTTCAAGCTTCCTCATCCTCTTCCTTTCCTTCCACGAGCACCTTGTTGACTCGATGCAGCCGCGCCAGCCGTGGGGTACCGAGCTTTGAAGTTTATGTGTTCGAACCTTCCCCCCGTTCCCAACAACTTCAACGGAGCACAAGGGCACAATTCCGTGAGTGACTATCGCCAAACAGACGCACTGTATACTTGCATCTCAGCCAAGGCACTCTGCCGCTCAAAACATCGGAATAGCTTCAGTAGTAATCCAGAACCACTCTGTAGATGGTGGTTCAACTGCACCAGACATTTAGTTCTCACTGTCGTTCTTCCATTTAGAATTGACAGCCGGTAGATTTCCGTATTTTCACTTGGGCCGGTGGCTTGACTGTGGAGTTGCCTCAGTCCGACGTTGAACTTGGTAAAGAATGGCGTCGGACCAAATAATCATAATTCCGTAAAGAACCTTGCGCAAGGGAAAATCCTATTCTTTTGCCTCGGTTGCTGTGCCATGCATGGCAAATTCAATCACAAATCACGTGAGCTTTTATTGACTCCGGAACGTGTCGCACTTGCCCAACGCGAAATGGCAGAAGCTCCACCACCTCACCACCACAAAGCTGCAACGTTCGTCACCAACGAACGAGTCTGCATACTTTTCATCTTCGTTGAAGTCGCATCGCGCGCCTGAAAGCGCCGAGCATGACATTGCGCTCCTGCTCCCCATCACGGGGTAGACCTCGATCTCCGACACGATCCATGTCACCTCGCTCAGACGGTTCGCGCTCTCCCGTGCGCCAGCGACGACACGACTCTCGCAGCCTTTTGCGGTCGACAACGCCGCCTCCTCGTCGCAACGGACGGAACAGGAGCAATAGTCGCAGTTGGAGCCGAGGTCGGGGCAGAGACAGCCGGGATGCGAGTGAGTCTCCGGTATCCAGAAGCACAAAGGTCGGTACTATGATGTTCTCTCGAGGGAAAAAAAATCGCGAAAAAAAAAACAAAGAGGTTTCAGCATCATTGACGCGACATTCCTAGATTGTTGTTGAGCGGTTGTCCAAGAATATCAACCAAGATCACCTTCATGAGATATTTGGCCAATTCGGCCCAATCAAAGATCTTGATCTGCCCATGAACAGAACCTGTAAGCCGTCCTTGTTTCGTTCTTGTTGTATTTCATTTTTACCTGTACCATTTCTGGCCAACCCCCCATCGTCACACCGGAATTTAGACTTACTGAAAGCTATTTGCAGTCGGCACAAACAGAGGAACCGCATACATTCTCTATGACCACGAAGCCGATGCTGAATCTGCCATCTCGCATATGCACGAAGCCCAAGTCGATGGCGCCGTCATAAACGTGTCTATTGTTTTGCCGCGGAGGAAGCTTTCCCCACCACCTCCCACTGCTCGCCGCGGAGCCAACATCGATCCTCGAGTTCCCATGTCAGGTCCGCGAGGTGGTGGTGGCCCGTCAGGGCGTGGCGGAGGCTTTCACCCTGGCGGCGGCGGCGGCCGTCGTCGACAATCACCACCTTCGAGTCGGTACGGTCCCAGATCTGACGTCTACAGACCATGGTCAAGATCCCCTTCAAGGTCACCGGGTGGTGCGCCGCCTCCACGCGGGGGAGGTGGTGGTGGCGGCGGTGGGGGCAGATACCGCAGCCGATCCATGGATTCCTATTCTTCTCGGTCAAGGTCCAGATCACCCGCTCCCCGAAGGAGAGGCGGCGGGAACGGCGCTGGAGGTAGCGGGCACGACGATGCGGAAGACAGACGACGCACCCGTAGTCGCAGCTTCGGAAGCCATGGTGGCTGGAGCCGATCGCGAAGTCCCCGAGGTGGCCGTTGATCGGTGCTAGCCAAAGTGTACTTTTCATGTGAATCGCCATGTCGACAGAAGGGGAATGAATCTATTTTTGGCGTCTAGGCGTCCAGATAAGACGATGCTGACTGCTGAAAACAAACGGTCTGCGAAATCCGTCCGAGCTCGGGAATACGGGATTTTCATTTCATTTAAAGAAGGAAAATTCTTGTTTTTTTAGAAGGCGATGATGCCAGTTATCCTCGTTTGTCGACAACATAGTCAAGAGTGAATGTCATCTCCCCAAGACTCGGTACACCAAATACTCGGATGGCGCGATAAAACATGGCAATGACACTTGTTCTGTATTGCTGGGAATCATGTCTATAGGGGCCTGCCTTGTTTCTCTAGCCCGTACCAGTCCATCAGTAGGACCAGTCCATTGTTATTACGTCTACATCGACCTTGAAGCTTGTTCCTATACCAGGTTCTATCTATCACTGCGGTCGCCATCATATGTCTGTTCATTGTTATGCTGGCTGGGTATCGCCAGCAATTGTCATGTTTCCCTTGCATAAATTAGATGCATTGGCCACAACCAATGAGGGCAAAAGAAGTATAAAAATCAATCATGTCTACATCTTTCAGCCATGGCGTTCATTCAGACCTGCCCCTGCCCCTGCTCCCTTTTCATTAGTTATTTACAAAAAGGCCATGCCAGCACCTATCCCAAGCATCCCCATCGCTGCACCGGCCACATGCGCCGTACACCTAGGGCCAATGCCCTTTGAAGTGCTATGGAACAGGGAACTCGTCGTCGCCGTCCTCGCAGCAGACGCGACGTCGCCGCTCGTTGTTGTGACGGGACAGTCGGCCGTGCATGGTAATGCCGTGGTAAAGGCGCCAGAGGCAGTTGATACGGCGTACACGGGAGGTTGCTTGGCAACGCTCGGATTGGGCACCACGTGCTCTACATCCGGGTTGAGGACGTTGCCGATCATGTGCATGACACCATTGGCGAGCAAGATGTCCGGTTGGACAATCTGGGCCGAGTTGGCGAACTTGTTGTTTCCGTCCTGACGAATCGTGAGGTGGGCGGCGTTGAGACCCGATGCGTCCTTGGCGAGAGTGGTGTAGCTCGTTCCGTTGGTGAGCGTCTTTGAATCAAGCACCTGGTCGGGGATGACGTGGTAGTTCATGATTCTGGCGAGTTTGGTGGCATTCAAGCCCTGAAGGGTGCCGCCAACGGACTTGAATGCCTCGTTGGATGGGGCGAAGATGGTGACGTTCTTGCGATAAGCAATGTCCGGCATCAAACCGGCGGCGTACAGGCTTCCCAGGAAGGACTTGGCTTGGAAGGCCTCGGCAGTCTGGTCGACTTGCGTAGGGGGAACGAGCAAGTTGTCCACAACCTGGATCAGACCACCGGTGAAGGTGATATCCGGGTCGGTGACTGTGCAGCGTGATCCCTGACCACTGGTGAAGATGATTGATTCGCCTTGCTTGTTGATGAGAACGCCCTGACCGGTAGTGACGTTTGTGTAAGCCGAGTTGGTGAGGCTCGTGGTCTCAAAGTAAGTCAGACCTTCCTGAAGACTACCGATGGCAACGGTGCCTTTGAGAATGTGATACTGGAGAATGGGGATCGTCTTGTCCTTGTTCTCCGGGTCCCAGAGACTGTTGAGGGCTGTGTAGGGGATATTGTCTATGGCCTTGTTGGAAGGAGCGACGATCTGTTCCTCGCGTTAGTATCTTGAATAAACCTATATACGTCCTGGTCTGGATCAAGACTTGCCGTCACACCGCTGTAGTTGGGCAATTGCAACAGGATATCGGGGAATTTCTACATGGACCAAATCGTCAGTGACGGCCCATAACCAGCCATATCTCGGCAGATGGCGTGGAAGACAGAAAATCTACCTTGATCAGGTCGTAGAATTTGCTCAGGTCCTTGTTGCCGGCAAGCACGGAGCCCAAGTCCCTCTTGTCGTCGGCCCAAACGCCCGCCGCGAAAAAGATCAAGCCCAGCGCAGCCTTGAACAACATGATGGATGATGGCGCTGCAATGATGACACTGTGCTTACGGAGTACGCGCCCCAGCAATCCCGGGTATAACGTGAATGGTCCTAGATATGTATCTGGCACAGAAGACGAGGAGCAGGATGCGAAAGGCGGACGGGATTCTCTAGTCGGGCGCTTGTCTCGCAGCAACGGCCACGAAGAAACTGGACCAGCTGGCGAGCACCTCCTTCACTCCTTCCCGTGGCCGCAAGCAGCAAGCAGCAAGCAGCGAGATGGATAAGGATGGGTCTTGGGTTCGCTGGGCCTGACCTTGCACTAGTCAGTCTACTAGTTCTATTTCTGTGCTACTTCTCCTGAGTCCTCCATACATGTATGTAGCATGTATGAATTTACATGTACCGCACACGACGACGGAGTCCCGCGTTGCCAAGCCGCTTTGAACGGAAGCTTTCCAGAATACGAAGTCAGAGGCAGCGTCGCCCAACTGACGAGGCTGCGCTTGTTGATCTCGTCGTCTTCTTGCTCCGGCGACAAGTCAGTCGACCCACCGTTGCGCTTTGATTTGTGAAACGATACGGGACGCGAAACAAGGGTCCAGGCCCCGTTGCACCTGTCACAGCAAGGCATTCGAGACATTGTCTTGGCCGGGCTTGACTCCCTCACCATGTTTCTGTACATATGTACATTGTACAACACAGCAGCTGACCATTAGGGTTGGTGGGTGCCCGGCTCGTACATGTATGTAAGCCGCAGATTGCCATGCAGCTCGAGATTGTACAGAGTTGTACGGAGTTGTACGGAGTAGAGGAAGAAAAGGTTCCATCGTGAGCATTGTCTCGCATACATAATCAACTTCAACACTTGTGGCTGTTCGGACAGCATACGTGACTGGACTGGAGTGTACTCCGCACAATGATAATAGGTCGCACATTGATCATTGATGAGCGACGGTGAGCAACTGGGCAACTGGGCAACTGGGCAACCACCAAAAGGGGTCGGGGCAGCAGGTTGCAATCTGGAGGCAGACTTTGTACGCGGACTTGTTCATCTTGGCTTTTTACTACCTACCTGCCTACGCAAGTAATCCGTACATCATAATGATGGTTGTGAACGTCGGTACCGCATGGCACTGTCACACGACGACATCATTCACCAACATCACATGGATATATATATTGGTGAACCCTGAGGTCAAAGTCGGGGAAAAGTGCATCTTATCGTCCATCTCCCGCAGTGTGACCGCACTGGATTCTTGGACAAGTCTTTTCCGTGCTGTACCCGCAATAACCTCCGTCCTCAGGGGGGGGGGGGGGGGCGTGCATAGCGCATGCACGGACCGGGGTCAGTCTTGCGCCACAGATCGCCCTTATCAGCCACAAATGCTTTTTTTACTGGGAGAAGGAAGCTCTGGTCTATGGTCGAGATAGGCGCGTAGGTGGCTGCGGGCTCTTTTATTGCGAGGGCGGTCAAGGGCATTTTCTATTTTTCTCCTGACCATGCGCTCGCTACATGTACAGGCTTACCGAACCATACCTAAGACCTAAGCAAAAAACATATGTAAGAACATATGAAATAAAATAGGATACGCCCTCAGGTCAGTGGGGCCGTGCATTATGGAATAGACAATCCCCCCCACCGCCCGAGGTGGCCCGTGCTACGTAAGCTGCCTGGGAGGGCAGAGGGCAGGCGCAATGCGGCACGTTGGCGGCACGTTGGCGGCAGGCTGGACAGCTGTGCCGGTTCGGAGTCTCCCCAGCTGCCGCAACGTTAACGTTGGCCGGTGGCAACACAGCTGGCTCGGTCCATCTTGCCTCTTGAGTCTCGCCCGCCCTGTCCTCCCCACATTGGCCTTACCGCCACAGATGCACCCCGGCTAGACTGTTGGTCCTTTGAAGTTTGCCCGATCAAGCCCATTCACCATCCACCATTCACCATCCACCATGGCCATTCCGTCTGGCTTGGTCTGGTTCACCCACATGTCTTCCAACTTTTTGCAACCTCCAACGCTCATTATCAACAACATACTTACCCACCAGATTCACGAATCAACAAACCCTTCCATACATTACTAGGTGTCGTCATCGAGTTGTCGGAATTATTGGGACCTCTGTAGCCAGCAACTGACTACTGCGACAATCAGTCCCTGGTTGGGCAGAGGCTGTTTGCGCGGCAAGCTGCTCTCCACACCTGCGCTTGTAGCCGACTGGCAATCTGACAGTTGCCGTTCACAAAATTATATATTTGCTGTTTACACTTGGTTTCCAGTCATCTTGGTGTAGCACTCGCACCTTCATCCCCTCAGTCTTTTCAGCCCACGGACATGGATCAAGATGCACACAACCACGGCTACCATGGCCACCCAGTCCCTTCTGCAGCTACCACAGTCAACGCAACTCCAATTCGCTCGGGGACCCCAAACACAGATGGCAGCCGGAATCCTTTCGATTTCAACGACACTGCATCCTCACATCGACCTGGCAGAAGCACAAATCCATTCTCCAGCCCAGATGCCTCGCGGCCAGCTTCTAGCTACGGATCCTCAAGCGCCCTGGGGCCGCGTTACGATGTCAACTCTCAGCGATACTTTCACTCAAGGCGCGTAATGAAGGGGGACATCGAGAAACGCTGGTTAGAAAAGAGAGACCCAAAAGAGAAGTGGGTTACGATTATGCCTGTTGCCGGTATTCTCATAGGCCTCGCTCTCTCGGGCTTCCTGGTGTGGGATGGCATTCGCAACGTGGTCCACCACAAGTACTGCCCTGTCCTTGATGATAGTTTCCACGGCGGCCTCAACACTGACGTCTGGAGCAAAGAAGTCCAGGTTGGAGGTTTTGGGTAAGTCGCTGCCTTTGTCAACAACAAATCATCAATACCAACTAGAGGCATAAGCTAATTTGTGTCCATTCTATAGCAATGGGGAATTCGAACAGACCACTGGTGGAGATGAAAATGTCTTTATTGATAATGGAAACCTGGTCATCAAAGCCACTCTTCAGGATGCTGACAAGGTTGAAAAGAACAATGTCATCAATCTTATAAAGGATGGGACGTGCACGTCCAAGGACTGGTACAGCTGTGTGGCTGCCACCAATACTACCAACGGTAACTCGACCATCGTTCCTCCGACCAAATCAGGTCGAATCCACACTAGGAAAGGCGCCAAACTCAAGTATGGTCGTGTCGAGGTGACCGCGAAGCTCCCAGAGGGCGATTGGCTCTGGCCAGCCATATGGATGATGCCTGTAAAAGACACGTACGGACCCTGGCCGGCATCTGGAGAAATCGATATCATGGAGTCTCGAGGAAACAACTGGACCTATGGCCAAGGCGGCAACAATATCATGTCATCTGCCCTCCACTGGGGCCCGGATCTTGCAACCGATGCCTGGTGGAAAACAAACAACAAGCGCCAGGCGCTTCACACGACGTACAGCGGCGGTTTCAACACGTATGGCCTCGAGTGGTCGCAGAAGTATCTCTTTACATATGTCAACAGCCGGCTTCTCCAAGTGCTCTACACCAATTTTGATCGGCCCATGTGGCAGCGAGGTGGCTTCTCTGAATTCAGTGCCAATGGCACACGCGTGACGAATGTCTGGAGCCAGACGGGCAATAACAACGCACCCTTCGACCAGGAATTCTATCTCATCATCAACCTTGCCGTCGGCGGCACAAATGGCTGGTTCGAAGATGGCCGGTCAGGCAAGCCATGGAATGATCGGTCACCCAACGCCCGCAAAGACTTCTGGAGCGCCAGAGACAAGTGGTACCCAACTTGGAAACAGCCTCAACTGGAGGTAAGCCGGGTGGTGATGCTGCAGCAATGCGACGGTGACGAAGGACTGTAAAACGACGACCCCACAATAAATAAATATGGCAGGGGCAGGGGCAGGGGGGTCCGTGCTCGACGTTGGCAGCTTTGAATATTTCTTTTTCATAATCATCATCATCACCGGCGTGCTTCACAACAAGCCTACTTTGGAGCTTGAGTACTATTCATAGATGGAGGAGGTCACCGTATTGACCTGACTCTTTTCTGAATATTAGGGAATACTTATTGCAAACATATATTTATATATGGCGTATGAGATGTTTCTTTGTGGATTGGGTTGGATATTTAGGAGCGAATCACAGATTTTCTCCACTCGACTTTGAGATTCTGAACAGGGGAGGGTGATGGTGGTCCTACAATGTGGAACAGGTGAGATATCCCCGACTTTTTTTTTTGGCGCAGTAGTGCAAAATCTTGAATGCGACAAGGTCCTTCACGATTGTAATTCGTGAAAGCAACATGCGTAAAGGTGTAAATGCCGCTCCATGACGATAAGCCTAAGTAGTTGTCGTCGCCGACCAGTCATTGGCAGGAACCCGTATCCCTCAACTCGACTGCACGGAGAAGCAAGACAAGCACACGATGTTGGTTTGCGCCATTTCAAACCCCCAACATGTCTGCCGTCTTTGTCTCGGTCAGTCTGTGATCCGTATGTACACTTGTACGGGGAGTAATCTCTTCTTCTTCTTGTCTCATCTCCAATGCAGCCCCGTCACGTTCATACGCGAGTCCGGACTCTTCTGCAGCTTGTGCTTCGATGCAGGGCAGATGATCCGATGGGATGCCCAACGAATGATACTTTGCAGGTTCAGGTGATGCGGTTGAGCTGTCGTGAAACGCTGAAATTCCTTTTCCTGGTCTGGTTGCTCACCGGGCCTGACAAAGGTGGGAGAAATCTCGAAACTGAAAAAGGGTGGAGCAGCTTCGGGCCAAGGTTTTCTACATGTACAGTAATAAGACGCAAGTTTCCATTCACAATGGATCTGACGGGGTGTTGTCGGCGGGCATGGCCGCCGCGGAGCAAATCCACTCGGATGAAGATGGCAAGCGCCCGGCGGGATGCTTTTAATAATTATTCCTCCCACGTTGGCTTTCGCCCTCATGAGGGCCCTCATGAGGGGAGTTTTGCTCTTTTACCTCTGGAGAAAGCAAAGCCAAAGCTATGTAGCCAGCATCCTGACTTGCAAGTGAGTCAGGGAAGAAAGTGTTCGTTCACTGGGAACACGGCAAACTCATCATGGCATGATGCTGGTCCTTGGTGGCTCCCTCCCGCCTCTTGATTAGCAATTCGCAATTCGCACTGCCACAGTCGCAACACGAAATTGGCTGAAGCGGTTGCCGTCGATAATAGATTGCGGGTCACGGTCACAATCGGACCAGCAGGGCGACGGGTTTCCTGGTCGCGACATGCCGGCCTCGGCGTGTGTAAAAAATAAAAAAAAGGATGCACATATTACGTGTGCGAGCCACTGCGAGGCGAGGCCCTGGGACCCATCACCCATCCATCGACGGTGAATGGGTTCAAGCAAGTTGCTGCCGTACAACAAGGCGTCGCTGGTCCGGCCGATTCTACCTACATGTACTTCAAGTATTTTCGCGTCGGGTGACGCTGAGATGAACCAAGCGTCCCAGGTTCAGTAGCATGACTTCATCGGACACTCAATGTAGCGTGTCGCGGGCCTGGCCCAGCCCCAGGAGTCCAGGACGCTCAGAAGACGGCCGTGCGGAACTCCAGCCTGCCGCTCAATCAAAAGGCCAAGCGGCTTCGAGGTGACCGTGCTCTTCCGACTGGGAGACTACAACAGGTTCTTGCTGCATCCATAATAGATGCACCCCATGATGGCTCACGCCACATCCTCAACACGGGGCAGGAAAAGTGAGGGGTGAAGACTGGAAATCACTGGTTATCGGTGTCAGGTATGATATGCAAGTGAAGCATGGGTGCGGCAGGCTGCAGTGCATGCCGCCGGGAATACGAGGCCCAACAGCCAGTCGCCAGCGGGCAATTTCTTATTTTTTCAGCCGACTTTTCAGTCGGTGGGTGAGAAATACGGACACCAGGTCAATGATGATGGATTCAATGTTGTCGTCGACTGGACCGGCTTAGCAGGGTAAAAAAAAATAGGGCTTCCCTGCTGCACGACCTTGGCTCTGACGAATCTGGGTCGCGACAACATGCACGCCCACTGGACTTGTGCTGGACTCATCTGGGCAGTCAGTGCGTAACTGTGATGTGATGGCGACCACATAGAGTTGGTTGTCTCACTTGCACTGGCCTGTGACGACGGTGAAAAGCTTTTTTGTGACGTCGACCACGACCACGAATGGCATTGTTTGGATTGTGTCTCCAGCTGTTTAGTTTGTTTGTTCTATGGCGAGTGCGAACGAGAGAGAGGGCGTGTGCGGGCAGGCGCGGGCAGGTGCGAGCAGGTGCGCCACAGCAGCTCGGCAGGGGTGGGGCTGCCAAGGGAAGGAGCACATCGCGATTAAGCAGCACTCGGTGTTGCTTAATCGGGATGCATAACACGGTAGCTCAATCGAGTGCCATTTCGTCCATTTCTCACTCGGTGTCTTTTCTCCGCCCTCACGAGGAGTCAGAGCACACAGGCTGCCCTGCCCCGTCCAGGCACGACCTCTTGCATGGGCGCGTGCGAAGCGCTGAACAACAACATGCAACTCCCATGACAGAGTCTGCCGACCCAAAAGTCTCCGCAGCGGGCGGCAACTCCTTTTCGGTGCTTCTCGGATGTTGTCTCCATCAGCAGATGCGGATCGGATGGATCAGACGGATCAAAGACAAAGACAGCCACAGAGCCCGAGGGTCGCATTTACCTTCTCGACGACAAACCCATTGAGGCGGGCGGCCGGGCAGGCGGTCAGCGAACAAAGCCACCCCTTCAACTAGTCAGGGGTGCGGGCCAGCCAAACCACGACGAGTGAAAAAAAAACGTGGACGAACTGGGGGCTCAATCTCATCGGAGGATATCAATCCATTCCACAGCCGGCAGACTGTCTGACCGTCCGACCGTCCCTCCACGCACGCCCCCCTTTGTTCAGTTCAAAGCACCGAAAATTACATAGGCACGTTAGCCCAAGTGAAGTGGGCGTTTGTCACGGACTCGCCACAATGGAGAGGTACGAGTACGGAATGGATTCCTGGTATGCAAAAAGACTGCATCTGCCATCACATACTCTGGAGGTGGGTCCGCGACCTGCCCGAGGTCTCTTCGGACACCCAAAAAAAGAAAAAGGGGTGCTATCTTGTCGACAGGGCCGTTGTCTCGGCTAGCACTTAACCTTGGCCCGGACCTTTTTTCTTGGATGAAGCTCCATGCTCACTCATCGCTGGCTCGTGTAGTCTATGTATAATATTCCTGCTGTTCGTCTCTCTGGCCCCCCTCCCCTCATCGTCCTGTAGAGGAAGAGAACCCAAGCTCGAGATAAAACGCGTCGTACTCGTTACACTCCGGCCTTTTCGTCCGATATCAGGCCTGAAGCAGAGAAAGGATTCGCAGGAAAAAGCAGTCACCAGTGACCACCATTGCCAGTACCGCTCCTCCAGCGAGCCTGAAGCAACCACCGGCAAGAGCCTGCAGGCATTCCGCCCACCCCCCCCCCCCCCCCCTTCTCCCTGTCTCTTCATTCTGTCCAGCCCCAACTCCCTGCTGGCAAGCGGTTGGGGAAAAGATCGAACTGATGCCAGAGATCTTGTAAGTCTTTACATACTCATCAAGGCTTTGCCTCTCTCTTCTCCTCTTCTGCTTCCCGCATACGTCCTTTTTGAATATCTTTCCCCCAATTCTCCATCATTTGACTGTCCGCGAATGGCCTGATGAGTTTTTGTTGAGTTATGATTCGGGGAGATTGCGTTCGTTCCGCTGTTTCACTTTCATCATTCTAAACGAAGACCTAGTTGCTTCCATTCGCTGCCGAATCGTGACGCCCCTCGCTCTCTATTCATGAATAAAAACGGCAACTTATACAATCCACAAGAACTTCATCGTTGTCCCAGACGCTTCAGATACCAACTGCAAAAACACCAATAGCGCGACGGTGCGCATTTTCCACGTCTCTCTCCCCAACTCCCCAAGTTGAGAACATACTGGAGATTTCCTATGCGCTCATATCGAATTCATGGTTCCACAGTCCACCATGGGTATCTCCAATTACTTCAAGGCCAGCAGCAAGCCTGAGCCTGTTCCTCAACCCCAGACAGACAACGCATCATGGCGGCCGAATCGAAGCCAACAGCCCTCGGCTCTGTCAGAGAAACCCCCTGCTTCGATCAAGAGTAATGGTAATGACATGGAACTGCAGCCGCCAACACCTCGATTCCACTCGCGGCCACCGTCCATTTCTGGCCGGTCTGACCGATCCACACCATCCACTGGAGGCAGTTCCATGTTTCTAGACGACATCAAGCATGAAGTCATGGTCAACTACCTATACCAGCAGCAATGCTCCCAGCTCTGGGTGAGTGATGGCTCTGGCGAGATTGAGGGTGTTCTGCTTCGTAAAGTTCGCGGGCACTACATGGCCTGCCCTCCTCAGCTGGGCAATTCACCATTCGCCATGGCTTGCACGGCAATGAACGTGCAGTGCGCAATGACCGTCAACTCCCGTGTCATCAAGACTTTTCTTCAGTGGTCTCCCGATGCCGTCGACGTTCCTCTGATGAATGGCTTGAGAGTCCAAATTCTGCCCACCGTTGAAGATCTTCCGAGGGCACGCAAGCATCAGTTTGCCGCTTTCGTCGCCTCCGAAGGCCTCCTAATTGTGTGGGATGATGACCCAGTGCACATTGTGCAGCGTGCCAAGGCCATTGAGTCGGAGCTCATGGAACTCGTCTGGAAAGCTGGCAACACCGATGACGAAGAGGAGGAGAAGAAGGGTCCCAACGTCATTGAGGCCGAGATAGACGAGGAGAGCGGCGAGGTCAAGCCTGAGAAGCGACCTATTCACTTGCAAAATACTGTGCTCGTTTCGCTGACACTCATTCTGGTCACGGTCTCTCTTGGTGCCGCTTGGCGTGCGCTGGCCATCGAAGTATCTGTCGATGGCGACTACATTCGATTGGCCCTCGTCGCCTTATTCCCGATCCAAATCTTCTTCACTCTCTTCTTTGCCCAAGTCATCATCGGCTGTCTGGCTCAGATTTTTGGTCCCATTCGCCAGCTCACAATCAACTCCAAGTTCTATTCCGCGAGACCGCCACCCCGACTGCAGAGCTCAGTCCTGCCTCACGTCACCATTCAATGTCCCGTATACAAGGAAGGTCTGCAGGGTGTCATTGTTCCCACTGTCAAGTCCATCAAGCAGGCCATGTCTACGTACGAACTTCAGGGTGGTTCCGCCAACATGTTTGTCAACGACGATGGTCTGCAGCTTCTCCCGGAAGAGGATCGCCGTGCTCGAATCGAGTTCTATGCTGACAACAGCATCGGCTGGGTCGCTCGCCCCAAGCATGGTGAGAACGGATTCACGCGAAAGGGAAAGTTCAAGAAGGCATCCAACATGAACTTCGCCCTCATGGTCTCGTGCAAGGTCGAGGAGAAGCTTCAAGCCATCAACCGCCCTCCGGAGTGGAGTCAGCATGATGAAGCTCACGCTTACGAGCAGGCTCTAAAGGAGGTTCTCGAGGAAGATGGTCGAGCTTGGGCTGATGGCAACATTCGTGTTGGCGACTATGTTCTCTTGATTGACTCGGATACTCGTGTTCCTGTTGACTGCTTCCTCGATGCTGTTTCCGAAATGGAGCAGTCTCCCGACGTTGGCATCATGCAGTTCTCTTCCGGTGTCATGCAAGTTGTGCACACGTACTTTGAGAACGGCATCACGTTCTTCACCAACCTCATTTACTCGGCTATTCGATACACTGTCTCTAATGGCGATGTGGCCCCTTTTGTCGGCCACAATGCCATGCTTCGTTGGTCTGCTATCCAGCAAGTGTCATACCAAGATGAGGATGGCTATGACAAATTCTGGTCCGAAAGCCACGTTTCGGAGGATTTCGACATGTCGCTCCGTCTCCAGTGCAGCGGCTATATCATTCGACTTGCCGCGTGGGCTGGTGAGGGTTTCAAGGAAGGTGTGTCTCTGACCGTGTATGACGAGCTTGCGCGATGGGAGAAGTACGCCTACGGCTGCAATGAGCTGTTGTTCCATCCCGTCCGCACTTGGCTCTGGCGTGGTCCCTTTACTCCCCTCTTCCGACGTTTCTTGTTCTCCAACATCCGCTTCACCTCCAAGATCACCGTTATATCATATATCGGCACGTACTATGCCATCGGCGCCGCCTGGATCATGACGACTGTGAACTACTTCCTGATGGGGTGGTTTAATGGGTATCTCGATAAGTACTATGTCGACTCGTGGAAGGTTTGGTTCTCCATCATCATTGTCTTCAATGGGCTCGGCAATGTTGCTCTCGCTGTGATGCGGTATCGCCTTGGCGAGCGAAATCTGCTGTACGCGCTATTCGAGAATTTCAAGTGGACCATCATGCTGGCAATCTTCTTGGGCGGACTGTCGCTTCATGTCAGTCAAGCGCTGCTGGCTCACATGTTCGAGATCAACATGACCTGGGGCTCAACCAGCAAGGAAGCCGAGTTCTCCAACTTCTTCATTGAGATCCCCAAGGTTCTTAAAAAGGTGAGTTTTGGGTTTTCTTTTTTTTTTCTCTCTTGGGCCTTTCTCCCTTTGGTCTAGAGTTCTCAAGGGCAGCGCACAAGCAGGGTCTCTGGAAAAATATTCATTCCTCTGGCTGAACCTTAGTTTGAGGTTTCGACTGAGAGCCACGACTAGTAAAGGAATGGGAACGCTGACCATGATGGGATTCTAGTTCAAATTCTCCATGCTCTTCTCACTGATTGCCATTGCTGGCATGATCATATTAGCCGTTGCACCGTTCGTTCCCCACGACTGGCGCATCACAGACTTTGTCGCCATTCTTCCCATGGCGACGGTGGCTGCCAGTCACTTCCTGCTGCCACTGGCGCTGAACCCTGCCCTCATGACATTCTCATGGTAAGGGAAGTGGTCAAGGGAAACCGCAACACGTATTTACAACTATATACATGCACATATTCTACACACCCGCATACTCGCACTCTAACGTGCCTCGAATCGCATTTCGTATCTATATCTACAGCAATCCCACACACGTTGCTTGCGTCATTTATTTCGCATGTCATGTTTGGGAGAGCCTATATTAGACGGCAAAGGAGTTTTTTTTTAGGGGGAGGAGGTTTACCATTTACGTGTTCATGACTTGTTGGTTCGGGCAGTCTGGCTATTATGTGTGGCCCAATTCCGCTTCACTAATAGATTTCAGGGAATATTGCACGGTATTGGCGTGACAGCCGTCCGTGGGGGGGCAAAAGGAACCGACCGAGAAGGCACGTGAGTCGTCTGTTGCCTTTGATTGTTCATATTCAGGCATAGTAGAAGCGGACGGAGGAGTCGGGAACACATGAGAAATGATGAATAGAGCACACGGAAGTTGTAGCAAGTTAGGTGCGGTGGTAGGCGAAATATAGACACGTCCAGACTCATCTCGCAGACATGCTCGCGCGTAAATATACCTGGAATGTTGCATTTTTGCGCGCATCATCACACGTATACTACGCTACATGGCACAGCACGGAACATTTGTAAATGGATGTCTCGAGAATATAGTCGATCCAGACAAGAGCCTGGTCTCTCCATCTATCCCAAACCTATTTTCAGACCCCTCGCGACGTGAGAAGAAAAACAGCAACGAAAGCGAGCACGAAAAGGGAAGAAGAAAACAAAACGAGACGCCTCTATGCCCAATCTACTCTATCAATCTATCGTCAATCACGGCCTGCAGTGCACGGTGCAAGCCATGGCCCCAAGAGATGATGGTAATATTTTTTTTTGCAAAAAAAAAAAAAAATGGAAAGGAAAGGGAAGAAAGAAAGAACAAATGTATACGTCATTCCTTCTACTGCTCGTCATCCGTATCAGGAGGATGAGGCGTGCCCTTTGGACTATTCAACCACTCGATGTGGCGAAGACGTCTCCTGACCTCGCGCTCTTTGACTTCCTTCTTGGTCACCTTCTTCTTCTTCTTCGCCTTGAACTTCATTTCCGAGTTGTCTTCCACGCCGGAATTGACGGCGCTGCTGACGACGGAGCTGGCGGCGGTGCTGGTGACGCCGCTTCCGGGACGGGAGTCCTCGAAGCGGTCTAGGGAGACGGCGGCGGTGCCGCGGTGGGCGACGCGGCCGTCGTTGACGAGCCACTGCTCGGAGCAGAGGGCGCCGACGAACTCTTCGTTGTGGGAGATGAGGATGACGCCGCCTTTGAATTCGCGGATGGCGACGGCGAGACCGCCCAGGGAGTCGCGGTCCAGGAAATTGGTCGGTTCGTCGAGGACGAGCAGGTGGGGGTTGTTCCACATGGCGCCGGCAATGACCACCTTTACTTTCTGTCCGCCCGAGAGGGAGCCGATTTCGTTGTGGTTGGCGATTTCGGGGTCCAGGCCGAGGTCCTCAAAGTGCTTGGAGATGACCGAGGGTTGGAGCTCACGGTACCCGAGACCTTCGCGGGAGGCCTCGTGGTCGTCGAATTCTTGGACGAGCTTGTCGAAGCCGAGCTCGATGAGGGTCTCGCGCGAGATTTGGGTGTTGTACTTGGGGAGGAGGTTTCGCCATTTTCTGTTTTTTTTGGGGGGAGGGGGAGGTTTACGGTGTTAGTTTTTGGTACGACGATGCAGTTTATAGTTTTGAAGAAAAGAGAGGCACGAGGGAAGGAAATAACGTACACTTCGTATTGGAACGTCTTCTTGTATTTTTGACGACCGACGAGGGCTTCCACCTGCCTGGCGGCCTTGCCGTCCTTCAGGTCAACCCACTTGTCCATTTGCTCGCGGTCCTTGTCGGATAAGATACGAGTCTGCTTCATGTGGACTTCGCGGTCGTCACCGTTTGCATATCGCCATTGGAGGTACTGGTTCGGGGTCTTCTCAAGGTGCATCTCCACGTGCTCAAGAGCGTGCTGCTTGATGTAACCGATGCGCAGGTTGGGATGCTTCTCGACTTTGCCTGTGGTGGGGATGCTTTCACCGGTGAGCAACTTGATGAGGGTGGACTTGCCCGCACCGTTGGGCCCAATGATGGCCACGCGAGAAGACAGAGACAGCTGACAGGAGACTTCGGACAGCGAGGGCTTTGGGGCCTTGGGGTACGTGTACGACACGTTGCTCATGCGAATGATGGCTCGCGTCTGTGACTTGACGCCTGTGAGAATTCCCGGAGGAGGGAACTTGAACTGGACGTTGGAGGCAGACAGGGTGTAGTAGGACTTCGCTTCGGGACGGACCTCCACAAAGGCAGCCAGGTTGCCCTTGTAGCATGCCAGCTTCTTGTTGGGCTCGTAGTGGTAGATGTCCGTGGTGACATTGTCCAGGAACCCGGAGTCGTGAGAAACAATGAGACTGGTGATGTCTGGATGAGTCTTGAGGTAGTTCTCCAGCCAGGCGATGTTGGCGACGTCGAGATGATTGGTAGGTTCGTCGAGGAGAAGCACGTCGGCTTTCCTAAGCATGGCACGAGCCAAGGCGAGCTTCATCTTCCAACCACCGGACAGCGAGCCGACCTTGTGGGATTGACGACCCTCGGGCCCAGCAGTGAAGCCGAACTCAGTCAGGACCTCGGAGATGTGCTCGATGCCCTGGGGGCCGATTTCGGGGTCCTTGGCGACGAACTCGAGAATGGAAATGTCGGCATCTTCGCCCTGGTTGTGTTCGACATAACAAGTGCGCAGGACATCCTGGGAGGGAAACCCTTCCAGCTTGCCATTGGAGATGGATCGCATGAGAGTGGATTTGCCAGCACCGTTGCGGCCGCAGAGACCATAGCGATGGCCCTTGAGCAGCCGCAGGTTTGTGTGCGACAGGAGCAGCATACCACCGTACGCCAGTGAGAAATCGGCATTGACAATCTCGACCTCTCCATCATCTTCTTTCTCGGGAACGCCATACCGGCGTTGATCCTCTTCAACGTAGTGTTGTTGGATGGCATCAGCGACCTTCTGGGCAGCCTCGGGGTTCTGCATGAGAGGCTGCAGATAGGGACCGACGCGTTCACCAATACGGTTCACGAATCGGTAGTTGACATCGGCTGCGACCATGCCGCCGATGTAAGAGCGAGCGGAAGTGAAGATGTCCGGCTGGCCAGCAAGACCACCATTCTTCTTGATCTGCTCGTCCAACAGCTTGGCGACATCGTCGGCCGTCGTTCGAGCGGCGACCTCTTTGTCGTTGGCCATGGCTTTTTCCATGACGTCTAGGGCTCGGTTGGCGACCTCGCGGACCTCGGGAAGCGAAGCGCGGTCGGCCACAGACTTGATACCAGGAGATAGCTTGGGCAGGAATGTTCTGGCTTCGATGGGGTCGTGCACAAGCTTGGTCAAGTTCTCGGTGATGACACAAGTCTGTCGCAAAACTTCTTGGGCAGTCGCAGGCGAGTTCAGCGATCGCTCGAGAAAGGGTGTCAGCAGAGCCAAGACTGGTGAGGTGACGATGGCCACGAAGGTGGTCTGGGACAAGGCGTGGATGGCCTTCTGCGTGGACTGAGCAGAAGGGTGCTGCATCGTCTCCACGAGCAGTGGGATCCGAGGCGCAACATCGTCGTTGGACAGCAGCGAGGTCAAAGAGTTCATGGTCTGGACAGCCTGCTTCTCGACTTCGGCCTTCAGATCGTGCATGCCACCTTCGACAATGGGGATCAAGCCGGCAAGTTTGGCACCCATGGCCTCGCGAAGAACGTCCTTCTCAACAGCCTCTTCTTTGCTGCCGCCGATGGCCAGCTTGGCCTTGTCCGCCATTTTCTGGAGCAGCTTGTAAGCGCCCACGGTTCCCTGCCACTTGCCCGTCTTCTTGCCCAAGTAGGTCGACAGGACGGGCAGCAAGCCGGTGGCCAGCGCCTCGGCGCTCAGGTTGTTCAAGAGGGCATCGAGGCCGTACTGCGCAGCCTCGCGCACGACGGCGCCCTTGTCGGCCAGTGCGTCCAGCGCACAAGCCACGAGACCGTCGTCCTGGCAGAGGAAAACGACTTCGGAGATGCGTTGTTTCGGTGGGAATCGCTCAAAAATGGCACCCAAGAGGTTCTGGCTGCTCTCTCTTCGCAGACCGTTCTTCTTGTCGGCGGCGGCCTTCTTCAGCTCGGCCAGCACGCCGTACTGCTGCAGACCGACGTAGCCGACCGAGTTGAGCAAGAGTTCGCAAAGGCCATAGCTAGCGTCGACCGAGGCCGCCGAAGTCTGGGCAGTGAAGATGGTGTTGATGAGGCCAGCGACGTCCTCCTGTGACGGCGGGGGAGGGACATCCTTGGACACCATGGTCGGCGGTGACACGGGATGAGGCATATTGTGGGCGAAGTGGCAAGACGCTATTGTAGTATTGGGGACAATGAGATGAGGCAGGTGGCAAGAACCGACAAGTCGCAGGGTGCGCAAGTCTGTATCTTCTGTATCTTCTGTCACTTCTTCCCTTGCGTAGACCGTCCTGGAGGAGAAAAGGAATCGCGCGAAGGAGAACGAGACAAGCGAGAAGAAAGTGAGTGCAAAGAAGGACTGTAAGCCCGAATGAAGACCGCACACACCTCAGCCGACTAGACCAATACAAGTGGGCATGTGAGGCGTCGCTGACCGATGGATGAGCTCTGATGTACGGCTCTGATGTACGGATTATCTTGAAATCTTTTCTTTTCTTTTTTCCCCTTTTTTTTTCTCTCCCCTCCCTCCCCTCCTTGTCTCGCCATCTTTTCCACCGAATCCCCTTATCGACGGTGCTGCCGCCACTGGAAATCTCTTATCACCCCCCACTTAATATGGACAGGATGGGTACATCAATCAGTACAGTGGTACGTACCTTTGGTGGTGCGACAAGGCAACTTAATATGTAGAATCTACATTAGCAAGGCGCATCCACGTGGGGCTGCTCATTGAACCACGTTTGAAGTTGGTTGCGACGCACCCACGTGCTTTCCGGCGTACTTCTTGTGTCTATTCATTGGTGCTTAATCGATACTTCATTCTCCTGCATCGCCCAATTGAGCCATCACCCACGCAGACATGCGCAGTTGAGGTGCGCATTAACATGTATATCGATGATGTACCAATACATATATAATATATATACCCACAATCCATCTCAAACGCGCAAGCAGACACAGGCAGCATTCGTACGATAGTCATGCCACCGCTCCAAGCTCTGTCAAACTTGCTTGAAATAGACCGGGGAAATGAACAGAGAGAGAAAAAGAAGCCCAGGGCGCTGAGGGTATATAATAAACAAAAACACATTATAGAATGGCCTCACTGGATTCACAGTGCGTACAATATTATCTTCATCGCCCCATCAACCCGATCCACTCTTATGTTGCTCCTTGCCTGAAAATACAGTATAAAATGAAGAAGAAAAACAGCTGGGGTATAGTATTAGCTTATAGCGCGAATGCTGATACGCGGTGTAAATGACCGAGAGAAAAGTGGCGTGCACGGTAATGTACATGCTCCGAAACAAACGCATGATACGAGAAGAGTTCTAGGGATGGCGAGTCAGAGGGGAAAATGGAAATAAGAGAGGGCAAGGAAGGTGTAGTAGGTGTAGATGGCTGGTGTGTGTCCCCATCATTTATTCATCCACGACTCTGGCCTCGTAGTGCCACTGGCCCTTGGAAACTTGTTGAAGATCCCGGAGGCACATTGTCCAGCTCGAGTCCTTGGGAGTTCTGCCGCGGCCGTTGACGGTAGTGGTTGCCGAGGCGCTGATCGCCAGCCTTGTATTTGCTCTTAAACCTATAGTATGCTGGTGATCTCGGACGACACAGGACCGCAGTCAGGTTCTTGAGCCAGTTGCCCTGGCTGAAAGCCCTGAATCGTTCGTGCTTGGCAAACTTGTGCGAATTGATATACTCGCGCGTGGTCTCTCCACGAGCCATGAGGAATAGATGATAGCCCATTAGACCACCGGGGTACACGAAGCAAAGAACTCCGAGAATGACAAGGGCAAACGGCACACGAAAGTGGTTGATTGACTCGCCAAAGGATGTATTCTCACGGTGCATGTGAACGAGTATCTGCGTCAAACTTGTGCCAATCAGGTATGCTGACAAGATGGTGGCAGATGTGACGAATGTGAAGAAGTATCGATAATTACGTTTACCAATACAGTTGTTGAGCCATACGCAGTGGTGGTCATGGCCTTCAATACAGTTGTCACATAAGCGGCAATGATGAGCACGCGGCGGACGCCAGATGTTGCAAGTCCGGCAGTGCTTGACTGGAACCTCCATCGCTGCTGCTGTGGACTCGGCCGATTTGACCAATGTCCAGTCATTGGTAGGAGGGCCCAAACGAAGAGGGTCATCCTGGTGCGCTGCTTGCGGGAACTGGTGGAGATTTCGTGGAAGAATCTGTACATGAATGAATGGTCAGCATGTTTGTTGCCAGAACGAGCAGACAAGAAATAGGATCGCGCAGCTTACTCCAGGGTCTGACACGGAGGCATGAAGAAAAGAGGACAGGCAAATATAAGTCAGGTACGCAAAAGTGATGGGGATCGCAGGAGAGATGTTGTTCCACAGCCACGGCGCCTCAAATCCGTAAAAGAGGGCGCATGGCACGACTAAGCACAATCCAGTCGCAATGTTGATTGGCGTATGCTTGGTGTTCTGCCATCTTCCGCCGAGACAGAACACGGTGTTGCCTTCGAAGTATTGATGGACTCTGCCAGTACTCTTCCCTTTTGAATCGGCAGTCAGGGATCTTGGGCCAGGTTGTGATTCGATTCGAGCGAACCGGGGTGATGATGACGTGGATGAGAGCTTTTCAGCGCCATCAGTGCTCCTGTTCCGACTACCTTGCGCCTGCTCGACTTTGCCGGGCAGGAGGAAACTTGATCGAAATGATCTGGTAGACTTGACTGGACTGGGAAGCCCGGCAAGGTCTCGGTAACTCTTGTCGACTTTGATATGCATGTTCTCATTCTGGCCGGATTTATTTTGCAGCGGTCGGACGCTATCGGACATGCTGCGGGCTTGATAATGGCCTGTAGTCGGGCTTGCGTTGGCGGTGATGCGACTAAATGTTTCCTGATCCGTCATTTCAGTGCCGCGAGATGGCGGAGGCCGCATACTGCTACCAGCTCCGCTCAATTTGCGATTGAGACAGGCCATACTCTGAGCGTTGTCGCCTGGTGCACCGTCAATGACACTACCACCCATATCCGTCTGATCATCGTCCATGTTAGCCTGTGAGGCTTGCAGCTGTTGATTCATCGGAACCGGTCTCGGGCCAGCTCCTCGCTGAGCCTGTAGCTTCTGCGAACTCATGGGTCGGAAAAATGCGCCCGATGTCAGAGAAGGAACATGACTCCGCGTTGTCAAACTCGGGGCTCGTCCTGATGCCGTCGTGCTTGCGGTGCTCCCCCTCTTCATCTGCAGTCCGGCAGCAAACCCTTTCCGCCCTGCTTGTCCGCGTCTGGTAGCCTTGGATGAGGCAGCGGTTTGAGGCGTCACTGGACGCGAATTCGTGTCCACCGTTCGTGTTTGGGTAGTCGGTTCCACTTCACGTCCATCGTCGTCCGCAATGTCGCTCGCATGAGAAGAAACAACACTCGTTGGCCGCTGATTACTGCTTCCATATTGCCTTGCATGCAAGCCGGTGGCGTCCCCTGGCGACCCTGGCTTCTCGGCCAAATCTTGTGAGTCCATGGGATCTAGCGGGCTATGGTCGATACAGTCGTCTAATCGGCTTTACAACATAATCGAGTGTTGTGTGTTTGTCCCACGAGAAACGGGTCTTTCGACTCTCCCGAACCAGATGATGCGAAAAAAAATAAAAAAACTTAGTTGTACAACGCCCGGAAAGTCTGCACTCTTTGGGTATAGGCAATATGTCGTAACCCCACGGGATCTCGTCCTACATCAAATCCGTCAAATAAGTAGATTTCTGAGGTAGGCTTGTCACGGTTGAGGTGTGGATCAAGTGCGCTTTATCAATCAAGCATCGTCATCGGATTTGACGGTTGGATGTGGAGACGAAAGACGACGAATGGTTAGGGAAGAGTCGAGTCGGTAGGAAATTCGAGCGAGCTCAGGCGACGAGGTCGAGATGTCGAATAGAGGGAAAAGGAGCGAGATGGGGGTTGTGGTGGGTCAACGGGGATGGAAAGTCGAATGAGGCGAAGTCGGAAGAGCACAAGTGTGGTGTACTCGTTACGCAGTGTGAAGGAAGGGAAAAG
This sequence comes from Epichloe sp. AL9924, assembly GCA_000729825.1. Taxonomy (NCBI): domain Eukaryota; kingdom Fungi; phylum Ascomycota; class Sordariomycetes; order Hypocreales; family Clavicipitaceae; genus Epichloe; species Epichloe sp. AL9924. The sequence continues at coordinate 16,347 of JFGW01000233.1, read as the reverse complement.
AACGCGGGGGCACAGAAGGAAGCAACAGCAACAAGAAAACGCCTGCATAGGCGACGACGATGTTGTGCGTCAGGGAGCGAGTTGTGTGCATGAGGGAGGGAAATCGAGGCGAAAGGTGATGCTTGTTCCTTTTGCCGGGCCAAAAACAGGGCAGACGGCGGCCACGCTTGCGCACCTGAGCAACACCTGCGCAAACCTGAGCACAGGGCGACGTGACGGGCTGGCGATCGGGGCTGGGGAAGACTGGGGTGGGGGGTGGACGTGGACGTGGACGCTTTGCTTTCTGCTGTACTCCGTAATCCGTAGGCACTTGCAGTCACAGGTCAGCTTGACCAGGAACCCCATGTAAGGGGCTCCTGATAGCGCGACAGGATATTAGCACCGGGCTGCCGGGCTCTTCCTCAGTCTTCCAACAACAAGCAAGATTAAAAAAAAATAAAAAAATGAAAATCAAATTAGCGGGTCAAAGCCGGGCGGGCTGGCCGGAGCTGGACCAACCACCGGGCAGCCACCGCCAACCCACCCCCTTCCTCGAACCACATCACAGGGAGAACGTTCCCCTCCCTTCTCAGCTCCCAAGTGCATCCAGCCATCAATAATAAACACTATTGTACATGTACATAATGTATCGCCGCTGTGTGCTCCGTATGGCAGGCGACCCACGCTGAGAGGACGACGGACCCTATAACACGCCGGCAATTGACTTCGTGTTGAAGATGCATGTTTTTTTTTAGATGGCGCATTGTTTCCTGCACCGAGTCTGATGTCGACCACGATGTAGAATATATCGCAGGTGCAACCTCCCACGTCGCTCCCGCAACAGACAGAATAGCCTCATCTCCTGCTTCTCCTCCATTTCTGCATTCACTCAGCATCAGCCATAATAACAGCAAACTCCCCCATCACGCCTAATTCAATTCAAACAGGAACAAAAACCCATGAACATGACGTCTTGGCTGCCCCGCAACAGAGCAGGCAAATCACCATCCATCTTCACGTGATGCCTTCGACACCCCCCCCCCCCCAGTGACCAATCACATGCCCCCCAGGTCCAGATACGACTCGCAGGAACCCGGGCAAGGGAAAGCTTCTGACCTCACAGCTTTCCTGCTCTCCTCGACAACAACCCGTACCAAACAATCATCATACACGACGCCCCGCGAGAAACAATGGCTTCCCAATTCGCCCGCCGCTGCTTCACCACATCTGCCCGCCTGCAGAGTGAGAGCCTCAAGGCCCAGAGCAAGCGAAACCCCGAGACAATGGTGCGTGATAAATCCTCGTCCTTCATCCCCCCCGTCAGCTCAGTTCGCCCTCGATGTCGCCGACGAACACCTGCCGCTGGACTCAACAAACGATTGCGGAGTCAGGGCAACCTCTTTCTTTCTTTTCCCTCCAAACGCTGTTGCGGCGTTTCAAGAATAGAGTTTTGACAGAAATTGGCAGATCCTCGGTGCAGTAATGGTTGCTGCGCTCGGCGGCGCAGGCTTCTACTTTGGTACGGACGAGCCCCTCGCGACAAAAATGGATATTGAGCATCGAAAAAAAAAAAGAAAACTAAACTGACGACTTCTTCTTTCTCTCCTCTGCAGGCCGCACCCCCACCAAGTCCACCTCCGAGAACCCCGTGTCCATTGCCCACGGCGGCATGCCCTGGGAGGGCGACGTTCAAGGCAAATACAAGTACCACCCCGGTGGTGATCTCAGCGCCGAGCCCAAGGATGCGCCCAGTGCTTTGAACGCCGTTGTTGTCCCCAACGTCACTTTGCCCAAGGAGTTGCATGACAAGTACAACAAGTGGGGCAAGGATGGGTATCCTTGAATGTTTTGTTTCTTCTTGGAGGGGACAACGCGTTGCTTATTGACGAGGATGCCGTATTGCTGTGAGACGGGGCGCTTTTATAGTGTTAATACGGAGTAGTGGGTGGGAATAGTCGCAGGGAGCAAAAAAGACAGAACACGAGTGTAAAGTTATTGCGAGCTGGGGTCTCGGGCATTAGAGTGGATCAGTCTGCTACTGTTATATATCAAAACATATTCCTCGTGTTTGGCACATCATGTGGGAATATCACCTGAGCATGAAGGAAGATTGTTGAGAGACCCAAATGGGATACATGCATCATGTCATGCGGTATTGTGTTACTACTGCCTACATATAAGATGTCCAAATAACACTCCCCCCATCAGACTAAAACACCCGCTATGAAAGGGCCCTCTTTCCATGGCATAGGCCGCACAAGGGAAAAAGAAAGGAAAGGAAAGGAAAGAAAAAAAAAATTGCCCACGTATGCCCATCCCACATAGGCATATACGACAAACCCCTCCCAAAACGCCTCAAAGCACATCATGCCGTCAACATGTGAATCTCCTCGGCTGTGAATCCAAACAAGTACAGCAAATCCAACAAGCTGCCCGAATTCAGCCTCGCGTCCGCTTCCATTTGCACCATAGGCTTCGCATTCCATGCCACTCCCAAGCCAGCCTTACCGAGCATCAGCAAATCGTTGGCCCCGTCACCAACCGCCACAGCCTGCGCCAAGTCAATCTTCTCCTTGGCCGCAATCTCCACCAGGAGATCTCGCTTCCGCTCTTTGCCCACGATCTTGCCCTTGGTCTCTCCTGTCAGCTTGCCATCCTCAATGACAACTTGATTGGCAAAAGCGTAGTCGATTCCTAGCTTCTCGGCCAGCCAGCCGGTGAGAGGCTGGAACCCTCCCGACAGCACGGCAGTCTTGACGCCAAGGCGTTTCAGCGCAATCATCAGCTCGGGAACGCCAGGCGTGACTTCAACGACCTGGCGCAAGTCGTCAAATACCGACGCCCTCACGCCTTTGAGGAGGGCGACCCGCTCGCGGAACGAAGCATCGAATTCCAGCTCGCCCATCATGGCTCGGTGCGTGATGTCTGCAACGCGGGCAGCCAGATCCGGGGGGTCTTTGATGGTCTCGGCCATGAGCTCAATCACCTCTTGAGTGATGAGCGTGCTGTCCATGTCGAAGACAACGAGGCGAGGGTTTCTTCTCCAAACCACATCCCGTTGAAGGATAACGTCGACATTCCATTCTTGTTCGAAGCGATAAATCATTTCATGCTTGCGAAGGTCGGACAAGCTCAGGTAGTCGGAGGAGGGAGCTGGGGAGAGAGTGAGTTCGACAATGCGAGGAGTGTCCGGGTTGTCAAGACACCTGTGGGACGAGTGCGGTTCGTCCGCTCCGTGAGGCAGGGGGAAAGTGGACATGAGATGCAGGAACGAAGCGATGCATAGAGGAGAGATATAGGAGCCATAGATGTGATCCAACTGTTCTGATTCCTGTGTAGGCGGCTCCAGAGGGAAATCGTCCATGTTTGTAGTCGGTGCCATGTTTGAAGGTAGGGCTTCGTGACTATCTGATGGTCTGGTCAAACGGGGTTGACTCGGCGCAGAACTGGGAGACGGACTTTTGTAGAATAAAGTGGCCACAAGTCGATCAGACCTCAGACCCGGCGGAGGCGCACAATTTGGATGAGAGAGGCTGTGGTTGACGCCGCTGTCTACTATGGTTGCGGGCATGTCATCGCTGGGGACACCTCGGAATGGCAGGATGGGCTTTGGCGATGCCGATTTGGGCGCAGGACTTCTCTCCACCACCTCGTCGATGCCGTGATATTGCTCCGTCACCTTTGGGGCTCTGTACTGCTGGTGATCGCGCAGATAGGAGCTTGTGCGCATGCCCTCTGTCATCTGAGGGCGAGTGCCATTTTGCTTGCGAGCACCCGCGGTATCAGCCATATCGTCAGACTGCGCAGGGACAAGATCGGAATCTCAACTTTGGAATATTGCGAATCGATCGAAAAACGACCTAGCGTTGTGACAGAAAACAACTCAATTCTCGGCCAAGGTATGACATGAAGGCCCAAAGCCAGAGACGTCAGGAAAAAGTCAATGTTGCAAGCTGGTGCGACGTCGGCTCTTCCGGGGCGGGGGTCGCCACGAGAGATGGATTGTACGATGTGGACGTGCTTTCAACCCTCGAGACCACAGAGGCCGTCGGGCGGTGGTGTAAAGATGGATTTTGGGGGGGGGAACAGGAGTCCATCCGGGGTGAGGGCGAGGAGATGTTTCTGTGGAGGATCCATGGCAGGGTGGGTGGTTGACAGCTGTGGAGAAATGGATCTGACGAGTCGTGTCGATTGACGAGAAACATTCATCTCCTTCCTAAAACACCAGACTTTAAGTAGTCAGCCTCATTCATGCAGCGACTTGATTTATTGGCGCAGACTCCTTGGACCCCTTGGTGCCATTCTTCACTCGACAGCTATTTGGACAGACTTTCATGTGGCGTTCTCGAATTCTTTGCATCGCCAACTATTTGCCCAGAAAAGAAATCAAGACCTGCACAGTGTTGGCTTCAGAGGGCGGTTGGCAAAGTTGAATAGTACCACAATCATGCCAAATCGTCGGGTTGTTCGGCCTTCTCCTCGCGACTTATTACATATTAGCTTTTTTTTTCTCTCCTGAAGTGCTCGCAGCGGCAGTCGGTCGGGTTCTCCGACTTCCGCACTGCGCCGACGAGCCGACGCTTGAATTGTCCGAGTGCGTCCGACATGCCGCTTACCAATTATTACACCAATCATTCCCTGTGCTTGTTTGGTTTGGCTCCCTTCGCTGGAAGCAGGATAGTTTTTTTTTTTTTTTACTCGACCGTTTCCAGACGCTGGTCTGAAGCTATCTCGTTCTCCAGGCGGCTGAGCGAAAGAAGCGTCATGGCTTCAGGAGTTGCATTTCCATTTGGGAACAACTGCATCAGCAAGACGCTGATTTCATTCTTAACTCGCATCCACATCAGCATGGAACTTGACTCATCCTTACTCATCTTAGCGATGAGATCATCAATAATTCCGAGTAAGTCAGGCACATTTGGCATTTGTAATATGTGCCCCAGAAAATCCCTCCGCAGCCCCAGCCCCAGTAAATAGAACTGGAGACAGCGTGAGTATCGGATACTCAGGAAGGGTGGGGACGGGGGCCGACTGCCAAGTAGCTGCTACAAGATTGCATCCGGTCCCGATGGCCATCGACCAATCACACCCCACTTATCCAACATCGCGGAAGCAATGGCGTCGATGTCGTGATCGGTCCTTGACGCAGAGCCAACGTATTACTGCTCTGCTGAGCAATGGTGAAATCACCGAGAGAATTGGTCTCGGACGACTTGTAAGAGGCCTGCAGGTGTGTATGATGTGCTTTGTGCTTGTCCGCGTAGTCCAAATTGGTCCGGACGAATAACCCCCCTTCCTCGCCCTTGCCAGTCTTTTTTTTCCCTAAAAAAGTGCACCGGGCTCATATCGCTATTGTTCATCTGTTCCAATTAATACATTTTCTGTATCATTCCATTCCCAGAAGGTGGTACTTTAATCCTGCTCAGTTTCCCAGCCTTGCTTTCTTTGGAATCATAAGCATTCGGCCAAATCTTCCTCCCCAAGACAAGCCAACCATTTCAACAACAGCAACAGCAGCAACAACAAGAATACAAGCCATAAAAACAGGCATCAGCCCCCTCGGCCGGCAACACATCCAAGGAGGAAGCATCTCAGCATTCCGCTTGGCCGAGTCTTCATCAACCCTCTCTTTTTTTCGCCAATAGTCCGCAATACGGCTTCGGTCATGGCAGACAACAACAACAACAACAACAACAACAACAACAACACACACTCGTCATTCGTGGTCGAAAAAGTCGAGATTGAATCCGGATACGCCTCAGGACAATCCGACTACACGCCAGAAGAGCCTTCTCGACCCGACGTCACCTTGACCAAGGCTCATGTCGAATACCTCAATAGTCAGATGGAGCCCATGCACCCCATGGACATCCTTCGTTTCTGCAAGATCATGTTCCCCAACTTGTTCCAATCCACAGCGTTCGGCTTGACCGGCCTGGCCACCATGGACATGCTTTCCAAGATCCAGGATGAGAACCCAGAGTCAAAACCCGTCGAGCTCATCTTCCTCGACACCCTGCATCATTTCAAGGAGACATACCAGCTTGTGGACCGCGTCAAGGCCAGATATCCCAATGTGCCCGTCAACATCTTCCGACCAGACGGCATGGAGAGTGCCGAGCAGTTCGGGGAGACATATGGTCCGGAGCTGTGGGAGACTGCCGACGAGATGTACGACTGGATCGTCAAGGTCGAGCCCCTTCAGCGAGCATACGAGGAGCTCAAGGTCACGGCTGTCCTGAACGGACGCCGTCGATCACAAGGCGCTGCCCGGGGATCCATTCCCATTATCGAAATGGACGAGGAGAGAAACGTCATCAAGATCAACCCCATGGCCGCTTGGTCGTTCTCGCAAGTCAACGAGTACATCAAGGAGAACAATGTGCCCTACAATGCTCTCCTCGACCAAGGATACAAGTCCATTGGTGACTGGCACTCAACCTCTCCCGTCAAGGAGGGTGAGGATGAGCGCGCCGGCCGATGGAAAGGCAAGGCCAAGACCGAGTGTGGTATCCACAACAAGAAGTCGCGATACGCACAGTTTGTCGCCGACATGGAGCACACGCAAGGCAGCAATGTCGTTGCACCGGTCTAGAGAACGCACATAAGCATGACACTCAATAATGTTGCGAATTTTCTTTTTACTTTTTTCCTAGATTCGAAAAAAAAAGAACGGGAGTTTGGGGGATTTGACAAACGGGCAAGGCGACATTTCGTACACTTTTTTGGGAGGTTTTTTTTTTTGACATTTTGGCCATGTCATGGACGTCTGGCGTTGTGAGAGCATAGCTACCCGTGTTTGCGTTTGTGGAGAATTAGAAGGGTTCAGCAGCCATTTGCACCCAACCTGAATAAATCAAATGGAATCAAACTCACTGTGCATTATTATCCGCCGACGTTGAAAGTGAGGTTGTGATGTTCTTTCTATCTACCTCGACCGAATTCACACCTTCGTGGGGTCATGACCCCGCGCGACTCCCCGATTGGCTCACGTGTGAAATTTGGGCGTGCGACTTCCTCACCTTGATCCACCAATCCCACGATCTCAACTACCTTTTTCTGAAATCTTCACTCACTTCCTGATGCCCGTTGCGGAAATTGATGGCAGGTTCTGACGCATCATAGCACTCTCCTCTTGATCGTGTTGCCGCGGAGCCACCAACCCAAATCATTTCCCATAATCAAAAATCAAACGCCATTGCCGGCCAAAACCAACAATTCGCATGAGAACAGCACCCACAAGATGCGACACCACGGCGGGGAGACGTTCCCCCCTCCGTCTCCGGCGTTCGCCTCCAAGAAGATCAAGATCCTAGACCAGCTAGCCGTGCCGGATGCCGAGTACACCGATGCCTCGCCCAAGGGCACAGTCGACAAGGGCATCCGCCCCCTGATTGATGAGATCAACGGCGCAGAGGGCTTCGTCACAACAAGCAGCTGCGCGGGGAGAGTGAGCGTGTTCCTGGAAGGCAGAAAGGCTGCGGCTACGGATGCGGATGCGGATGCGGATGCGGATCAGCGTGCCTCGTCGCAGGTGGCGGGTGTGGGCGGCAAAGGCGCAGGCGGAAAATGGCTGTTTGTATCTCATGATCCGGTTGACCGAGGGGAGTGGGCGCGAAGCCTGAAACTTAGCAATGATGGATCATATGAAGCCGCGAAAGAGAAACGGTTGATTCATTTTAGATTCGAGCCCATGGTGCGTATGTTCCGCGAGAAGGTCGGCTCGCATCTTACCAGAACCGAGCATGAGAACAAGACGTCCCCGTCCCCGTCCCCGTCCCCGTCCACGTCCACGTTGCATGGGAAGTCCAAACAAGAACAGGAGATAGGCAAAGGCTGACACGGTTGTGCCCCCCCCCCCCCCCCCCTCCAGATTCTTCACGTCCTCACTGCATCGCCAACCCATGCACAAGTGCTTCTCCAGTCAGCCCTACGAGCAGGATTCCGCGAGTCCGGCGCCCTTAACATCACACCCCAGGCGGGTTGTACCGCCACGCCCATCGTGGCCGTTCGCTCCACGGGGCTGAGCTTCGAATCTCTCATTGGGTACGAGGTAGACGGGATCGAATGCTCGCTCGTGCCGGAGACACATCTCCGGATGCTGATGGACATCGCGAACGAGCGGTTCGCCGAGAACGCCAAGCGGATTGCGAGGTTCCGCGAGGCCTTTCGGGAGATGGTTCTGGAGCCCAGGCGGGTCAGGTTGAATCCGGAGGGGAAGCAGTGGGAAAATGCGGCGACGAGGCGCGAGAGGATGAGAGAGGAAGGGCTGAGGCGGAAGCAGGCTTTGCGGGAGGGGAGCGTGGAGAATGGGGATGAGAAGCAGAATACGGTGGTGGAGGCGGAGGATTTTGATCTTCCTTTATAGGGAGTTGACATCGTGACCATTGTGACTAGTTTGGAGGGTTTCAAGTACGGCGTAGCGATGCCGGGGGGGGGAAAGCCTTGTGATTTTTTTTGGCGCTTTTTTGAAATACGCAGGGATAGATACATGATAGTAGGAGATAAATCATTGGAGCAATCCAGATGACATGGATGGCATCAACGGTAGGGTCAAAGACGCTGATTTGTTATCATTCAGTGGTTATCAGTAATGCGGCGCGAATCAGAGCATGAGGAACAGGTCTTGCCATCATACACCAGTTCTTCGATCATCCAGTTTTAGACCATGGTAGGTAACACGTGAAAACAACAGACCAGGAGTATTAGTCATTTGTACAATATTATCTTTCTCTATACCGCTCAAAGTCGTTCAAAGCACAGATGTATTAACATACACCGCAAGACTCGGCTTCTGGCTTGCCATGTCTTCATCATCTTTGAGCTTCTTCATTCGCCGAAATAAACGCAGTGAATCGAAGCGTTCGATCCTGCCAGTGTCTTCCGTAACACAGTTGCCGCTCTCATTCGTGGCGGTACAGCTTTTCCATTTCAAGGCAAAAAGTCGCCTCCTTGCCTCTTTTTTTCATGCTTGCCTTTTTTCACGAAGTGACCTTGTCGACCCAAGTCTTCTCCAGCTTCTTCACCTCTGCCTTGAAGTTCTCCACCTCCTGCCAGCAGTCCAGAGGTCGCCTGTCGTTCTCCCTCAAGCACCGAATCACTTGACTACGAGCCTTGTCCACGCTCTCGGGCAAGTCGCGAATGGTCTTCCTCTCCTCGAGCTTGCGTCGCAGCTCGGCGACTTCCTTGCCGAGCGAGAAGCTGGTGGTCCCTTCGTTGTCGGCGCCTTCGGAGGCGGCAATCTTCTCGTGGGCAACTTTGAGAGCGTCTGATTCCGTCTTTTGCAACTTTTTCAGTTCTTCGCCTACGCGGGCTTGGATATGCTGCTCGATCAGTTTGGCGCGAGAGGCATCGGTCTGCAATGATCTCGAGGGTGTTTGGTTAGCTTTCGGTCATTAAGGGATCGTTGGTGACGAGTAAATTGCTCGCGAGCGACTTGGTTCAAGCGATTGATGGGCCAGTGAAAAGCTCGATCAGTAGGAGCAGCATTACCTCGGGGCCGGATCGTAATGAGTCGACGACGTCGAGAGAGATGCTGGGAGGACCTGAGCTGTTTGTACCATGCGTTGTTGTCAGTTGCTGATCATGTCGTTCTCGCAAGGAGGAATTGCAGTCAACGCCGAGGATATCAAGAACTCACGCCTTCCAATGGTACTGGCCATTGGCATCTTGCTTGGACGTGTTGGCACCCATGTTGTCGAGCTCAATGGGTGGTGCGACAATTGATCAACAGCTCTCGGCGCACCTGGATTTTTCCGGCTGCATTCCGGGTGCGTCACCAGAACCGCGGGTGCCATGGCTTTCTGCCTGAGGCGTGCAACTGACTGCACTGCACCTTGCTGGGCTTCACTTGCAAGCCTCATGGTGGCGGGCGGCACTTTGATGCACTGTGGCTCAGCCGGCCACGCACAGTACACAAACGCAGGAACAATATTAGCCCGTCGTGTTAAGTATTGCACCGGGCCGATAAAATCGGTTATGAACGGTCAGCATGCGCGCGGAACCTTGCCGTGGGTCCTGCTACTACTGGTCCATCGTGGTCTCGGCGTGATTCATGTTCCTTCCTATTCTCGCCCGCCATCTGTGACTTGGGAAAACGTGAGGTACGGAGTACTCCGCACGGGCTTGATTCGATGAATGGCGTCTCATGGGATTTCACGGCATTGTACTCCGTAAGGGTGCATGTACGAATACGATTCTTGGTCCTTTCTAGGGAAATACATGCCATGATGTGTTGTTCGAATTTTGCAAGTACACAAGTACGGAGTACGGAGAAGTGGTGCAGAAAAAGTCCATCCAATGACTTCAGATGTCTGCGTCCCGGTTTTCACAGCCTTTGAATGCAGAGCAGGGCTGGACCCGAACGCGGTGAGAACGTGGTCGACATGTGTACCTTCGCGTACGGACCGCACGTATATGTACAACATACGGAGTACCTCGTCATGGCGTGTTCGAGGGTGATAGCCGAGCCAGCATGAGGTTGGTGAGGAGGGAGCCAATGAAGCGTCATAAAGGAGGAGGCGCTTGGGCTCTTCCATGGGTTGAACAGACTGATGACCTGATGACACTGATTACTGGACGCCGATTTAGTACGGACTACTCCGTAATAGGTGGTGCAGGCAAGGGCGGGCCCCCTGCATGGAAGCCCCCCATCTTTGGGCAGCCACCCGCCACTTAGCGCGAAGGATGCCGCTGTGCTTTCAGATGAGCGATCCAGAAGCGCTGCCTGCCCCGAGCCCAGCGAACCAGGATGGGACGAGGGATGGGACGAGGGTCGTTTTCAGGGGTCAGGGCGGCGAGTGGCAGCCAGTCCCAGCCAGTCCCAGCCAGTCGCTTGGGCTGGCAGCAGCAGCGTTGCGTGAAATCGTGGCTGCCAACTGAAAAGCCAAACCCGCCAGAGAAAGCCCAGAACAAGGCAGCTGGGGAGTTCTCTGCTTCCATGTGGCATGTGGGCCAATGCTCCTCCAAGAGACGCAACGACATGAACCAATCTGCCGAAGCCCTGAAGCCTGCTGGCCCTGATTCCCATCGTTGCGCGAAGAGTGAGACAGTGCTGGTCATGCCTCAGGATCATGAATCTCGGCAGCCCAATGAGGCCGCGCCGTTGCCTGTGCACTGCTTCTCATCATCTGCTTTCCCAGAGGGAACCCTTGGATGAACGTGAAGATCCCCATTGTTTCCGTGAGCTCGAGCCGGGGTGTCGTCCATCCCAACTTCGACCCCCCCTCGACCCCCCCTTGTTCACTACATGGGTACATAGCGTCATTGGTAATAATACCCAATCAGCAATATGCATCGTGGGGCTCTGCCAAGATCTCTCCGAGTGATGAATTTGGTCCTGAGAATTCAGCTTGCCTCTTCTCTTCGTATTTGAACCGTATCAGCCACTTTCTCCTTTTACATCTTGGTTCGTTTCTCGCATTTTGAGCTTTTGGGTCTTTCTCCCCCCCCCTTGTGCTTCGCCGCTTCGCGCTGCGGTACGGAGTACGGATTACCGCTTGCTGGATTGTATCTTGTTTGCCTCACCAACCTTGCGTTTCGTGTTTTCCGCGATTTGCATTCCTCAGCACCAGCAACCGCAACCGCAACCGCAACCGCAACCGCAACCGCAACCGCAACCACATCCTAATCCGTCTTTCTTTTCGCATTTCCTCACGCGGCTGGACAGCGTGAGCAGTGTGGATAGGGACAAGGCTTTGTCTTGGATATTTTCCCCTTCTGCCAGCGGACAATCCATCCATCACGTCCCGCCACGACGACGTGCCGTGTTGTGCGCAGTTTGCTCCTCCCTGATTCACTCATTGTCGTCACCCGCACGACTCCCTTCCCAAAAGGAAAAACAGCATTTGCATCATTTGCACCCTTCGCTGCCAACCACTCGATCGCCTAGACACTGTTGTATTATATCGATACACAAACGACAAACCACGACCCCCAGAACACCGCACAACACCACAGAAGGTGTCATCCCCCCCCCCCCCCCCGAAAAAAAAAAAAGGACAAAAAGAGAGTGACCGTCCCTCCGACAGCCTCTTCGTGTTGTATTGATTTCGGACGCATCTCGCCCGGAGTCTGTACATAGCGGCTTCAATTGTCATCCCATCGTTCCGGCGTCACTGCGCGGGCCGTGACTGGTGTGTTTTGGCTTTGGCCTTTTGGATCTACACGCGCTACCGTTTCGCCATTCCCTCCATTCCCTGCACCAAAACAGGGAACGAAACCCACAAAACAACCAAACCAGGCTCCGAGGCCGTCAGCGTGAAGTCCTGGACTGACTGTACTGACTGCCCTGCCCCTCTCGTCCAAGCAATTTGACCCTTTTCCCACTCTATTCCCGTCTCTCAACGCTGCTCAAACGATCTCTCCTTCGCTCTTTCCATTTCTTTACACATCACCACTCTCACTGCAACTCGTGCGTCGTACGAGGTTGCACAGGCTGCACAGGCAAACCCTGAGCCATTGAAACCGTCATCCCTCTTCGTCGTTGTGTTCCCTGTCACGACCCCTGCTGCACCGATTCCATCCTTGCTTCCTGCGCGCACGATGCGATCGAGCATCTAGGTGCATGCAATAAAGGTGATTTTTGATCGCTTTCGCAGCTTGTGAGCGCAGGGGGGGGGAAGGACACACGCACATTCTCTTCTTCACTGCTCTTTCTGAACGCCTGTTCACACCACAATCTTTGTATCCCCTTTCCTTGGGTCGCCTGCTCCCTCCTCCGACCCTTTTCCACTGGCGCTGGATCGCCAGCCTTGAACAAGAGACAAGATGGATCCCATGAGGACCATAGAACAGAGAGGATCCAGTGGATCCATAGAGGTACAGCCTAGTTCAACAATTGAACCTTATACTACGGCGCTAAATGGTGTAAATCAGCCTATGAATCTCTTCTTTCGTGATGCCCTCTGGTTGACTTTGGGCATCGCCGGCCTGGCTGTGCTGGTCATTAGAATCATGGAAATTCTGTGGGCCAAGTTGCGACAAGTATCAGCCATGGCCGTGCCGAGAGAAAAACAAGCGTATTGGAAGATATCGCAATGGAGCTGGATGCCTGGTTTGAAAAGGCACATCATCTACGCTCCTCTCTGGAATAAACGACACAACCGCGAATTCAAACTTTCGTCGGCCGTTAACGTGGGTACGCTGCCCTCCCGACTACACATGATCATGATCATGGCCTATCTTGGCAGTAACATCGCCTACATGTTTGTTCTCAAATGGTCCGCCGAGAACAAATTCGCCCTGTGCGCTGAACTTCGTGGTCGCTCGGGGACACTGGCGCTTGTCAACATGGTGCCGCTGATTATTTTCGCAGGTCGCAACAACCCCCTGATATCACTTCTCAAGATCAGTTTCGACACATACAATCTTCTACATCGCTGGATGGGGCGAATCGTGGTAATTGAGGCGGTGGTGCACACGATCGCGTGGCTCATCCCGTCCGTTGCGAACAAGGGCTGGAAGGGTGTAGTCAAGGCCTTTACGGGCAGCTCTTTCATTGGATCCGGCGTCATTGGCATCTCTGCCATGCTCATCTTGCTGCTTTCCTCAGTATCGCCGCTTCGTCATGCCTTCTATGAGACCTTCCTCAACGTTCACATCATCTTGGCCCTGGTCGCCTTCGTTTGCACATGGGTCCACTGTGCCTCCTCCGGCACGCCTGGTGGTCTCCCACAGCTGCCTTGGATCATGGCCATCGTGGCTTTGTGGTTCGCCGACCGCTTTGCTCGAATATTACGACTTGCCCACACAAACTGGTCCAAGAAGGGATTCACCGACGCCTTATGCGAAGCCATGCCCGGCGAGGTCACTCGAGTCACCCTCAACCTCCCGCGATATAAGAACATTCGCCCGGGCACGCATGCTTATCTGCGATTCTCGGGCATCACTGCCTGGGAGAGCCATCCTTTCTCTATCGCGTGGGTCGACCACTCTACAGACCACTCTCTTCCCATGTCCGAAAAGGAGCCTTTGCACGGTGGCTTGGACAAGACGCAAGCGACTACATCTGTTTCCTTCATCATTGGAGCACAGACGGGGCTCACCAGAACGCTTTTCAAAAAAGCCAGCCAATCACCACGGGGCATTCGTCTACGAGCAGCGATGGAGGGGCCGTACGCTGGTCATCACAACTTCGACTCATACGGCCATGTTGTGCTTTTTGCCGGTTCGACAGGCATCACGCATCAAATTTCCTACCTAAGGCATCATTTGGAAGGATACAATGAGGGCATCGTCGCCACCAGACGCCTTACTCTTGTATGGATCATTCGCTCGTACGAGTCTCTCGAGTGGGTTCGGCCTTTTATGGACACGATCCTCAGAATCCCGAACCGCAAAGACGTCCTCCGCATTCAGGTGTTTGTCACACGGCCACTGAATCCACGCGACATCGTCAGTTCCAGCTCTACAGTCAAGATGTTCCCGGGTCGGCCCAACATTCCTCTTCTGCTCATGAAGGAGGTACAAGACCAGATTGGCGCCATGGTGGTCAGCGTGTGTGGGCCTGGTGGGCTCGCAGACGATGTGCGTGGCGCCGTACGGGCCGTGCAAGGGGACACCGTCGTGGACTTTGTCGAGGAGAGTTTTACGTGGTAGACGCGGAAGATCAGAGGGGTGTCGAGGCCCGCTGGGCTGGCAATAGGTTATTTTATTCTCAGATTTCGATCGTACATATTTCTCTTGGGGCTCACTGAAGAGAAGCAACCGAGCATCTTTTCTCGGAGATGACTCTTGCCACCTCGAGCATAGGACTAGCATTTTGACCCAAAGTCGCAGGCGTTTAAACATGTACCTAGCAGAAACTGGGCCATGGAGGTGTTGTATCGCATTTTTTTTAAAAGACGACTTTTTCCCAAATCTCCATGTTTTCTTTTGCGTGTGGCGGCGTCGCTCACTCGGAACGTGTTGGGAATGGGAACTTGTCATTTCGATGTAGTTTATCGAAGGGTGAATGCCCCAAATAGCAAAATCGTCTGCTAAACTCGACGCCATGCGAAAAATTGACACGACACAAGGTGACATGCACAGTAAGTTGGTACTCCACGAATGTCCTCGATGGGAAACAAACAAGGCAACAACAGCGAGAGGGCGTGATGGACATTGGCCCCCATCTCGCAATAGACGATGCTTGTTTTCCCCGCCATGCCCAATTAGGTGATGGATGATTGTATCGATACGTTGGCTGGGTGGAAGTGGCTCGGAGAAGTAATGCGTGCATACAACATACTTTTGGAAGAGCCATGATGAAATGGACGGGACGTTGGGAGGCTTGGTGGTGGTTTTGGCGAGGGGAGGTTCATTCGATAACGTGTATGTATGTTTCCTCGGGGCATCATGTCACACACGTGCCGGATTTCAGGCGCCCCCCTCCTCCTTGATGGCGGCCTGCAACCCGACGGCCCAGGCGTCTCGTTCCGCATCGGGCTCCGACAAGCCGGCGAAGCCTTCCTCGACGACCCACGCGCGGCGCGGGTCCCGGGCGAAGAGCACCTCGCATGCGCGGCCGACGACGAGCAAGCCGGGGGGCCTGCTTCCCTCGGCCTCGACTGCCTCTGCGACGTGCTGCAGCGTGGTGCGGATGACGCGCTGGTCGGGGCAGCTGGCGCGCTCGATGACGGCGCACGGCGTCTCCGGGGGGAAGAGGGCGCGCAGCCTGTCGGCGTCGGCGTCGGCAGCAGAAGTAGTAGTAGTGGTGGTAGTAGTAGTAGTAGTAGATGGGGACGTGTGGTGCGCGGTCAGCTCGGCCACGAGGCCGGCGATGCGGTGCAGCGCCATGAGGAAGACGACTGTCTGGCTGGCCACGTAGGGCGGGGGGCTCGGCGGCCTGCCCTTCTTGCCGGTGCCGGTGCAGATGAGGACCTGGTCGGCCACGTCTCTCTGGGTGGCGGGGATACCGGCGAGGAGGCCCGCGCTGAGGGCGCTGGTGACGCCCGGCAGGACGGAGACGCGGGAGCCCATGCCTCGGAGCTTGAAGAAGGAGACCTCCTCGCCGCCGCGGCCGTATATGTACGGGTCGCCCTGCTTCAGGCGCAGGACCGTCTTGCCGGCCTGCACGGCCTGCAGGGCGGCCTCGAGGAGCTCTTCCTGGGCCCTGTCGGCGTTGCCGGGGAACTTGCGGGCGATCTGGACGGGGGTCCGGCGGGGGACGAGATCGAGCACGCCCGAGGGCACGAGCTTGTCCGCGAGCACGAAGTCGGCCGCCTGCATGGCCTTGAGGGTCGCCGACGTGAGCAGGTCTGGGTGGCCGGGGCCGGAGCCGGCGAGGATGACCCTGCCGAGCCGTCTGGGGCCGGGGCTGGGGGGAGGGGGACTGGGCCCCGGATACGCAGCCAGCAGCTTCTCGACGTCGTGGTCGGTGATGCCGGC
>JFGW01000232.1:0-46189 GCA_000729825.1 Epichloe sp. AL9924 | reverse complement strand
AAAATTGTCAATGCAGGTTCTCGCTGAACTCCGCTCATCGATACAGCCCGCCCCCCCCCCATCTCGCGTCAAGACGACGCACGTCGGGGCGCTTGATGCCCTCGCCGCGACTCACCTCCGCGACACCCAATCGCCAACCATTTCTCTCTGCGGACGTGCTCTCCCGCTCCTCTACAAGATTGTCTCGACGCTCGCGTCGCCGCCGCACTGCAAGGCCCTCTTCGTTCTCGATCTCGAGGGCCGCTTCGACGCCGCCTGTCTGGACTGCGAGCCCGAGGACCTGGCGCACGTCTACGTCCAGCACCCTGCGCGGAGCAGCCCCGAGCGCCTGAGGGGTCTGGTGGACGAGGCGGAGAGGTTCATGCTGTACGACGATGATGCGAGGGGGAGCAGGCATCGCGAGTGGTGGGGGACCATGGTGGTGGGTGGTCTGGCGGCCGGCGACGTGACGGCTGGGTGGAAGGGGTGGCTGCGCGTTGAGAGGAGCGCGGTGCCGAGCTTTGCCCTCGGAGTCAGTGTCGAGGAGGTTTGGGGGCAGAGGGAGCAGAGGCAGAGGGCGGTTGATGAGAAGGGGTGGACCGCGAGTTCGGAATGGGGAGGGTTCGAGTTTACGGATAGGAGGGCGTGATGGCTTGTCCCGCTGGTGCGAGCATGAGGGTGTGTATATTTGCATCGTCAAACATGTGGCGAACAGATAGATGTGCAGGTCTAGATGAAGATAT
This sequence comes from Epichloe sp. AL9924, assembly GCA_000729825.1. Classification (NCBI taxonomy): domain Eukaryota; kingdom Fungi; phylum Ascomycota; class Sordariomycetes; order Hypocreales; family Clavicipitaceae; genus Epichloe; species Epichloe sp. AL9924. The sequence continues at coordinate 45,467 of JFGW01000232.1, read as the reverse complement.
AGACCCTTTCCAACTCAGCTTCATAGCTACATCCATATGCCTACTTGTCAGAGCGACCAGATCCAGAGAGGGTAATCCGGGAGTGGATCCCAACGCATAGCCGCATCACATCACATCGGAGGACGAAGGTGAACTTGACTCTTTTTTTTTTCTTTTTTTGTTCCTATCTAGATGTGATGCTCATCAGGGTATAGAGAAAAATTGCATCATATACGTGAGTTGCGAAACAAAACTGGACGCCAATCCATCGGGTGGTCTGTTGTAATTTTCCGCATTCTTATGCAGAGATCTTGAACAAGGAAAAATTTCAATACGTCGTGAAAAAGGTGTTCGTGAAGCCTAATAGGACGGGTGGGGGAAACATGAAAAAAAAAATGCTCGCCATATGCATAGTGAAGATCCATTGAACTCCTAATCCATCCAACCATGAAAAGAACAACGTTTGACAATTACGCAGTGATGCCTTCGGCCTCAGTGTCAACGACGGCAGCTTCCGCAGCAACCTGTTCGAGGCTGTGCTTGAGGGACGTGGACAGCTTCTTGCGCATCTCTCGCTCAATGCCGTGGTTGACTGCATCCAAAACATTGTCGACGGTGACACGTGGCTTGTAGGCAGGCTCAGTGCCCTCCTGGTACACACCAGTCTTGACAAGAATGCTGTACCAGTCGTTCTCGGCCTTTTGGTTCACAGCATTGGTTCCACGAATGTCGCTTTCGGGGGTATCACCAACAAAGTAGACGGTTTTGGGAGCCTCGCAAATGCCGTGCTCGGAATGGCGCCACTGCTTCATGAGACGAGAGGCAAACTCGAAAGTGGGAACCTGAGGTTTGCCGAATGCGTGCGTGTTGAGCTTTCCTTGGCCCTTGGTGAGATCGTTGAAGGTAACTTCAAACATGCGACGTAGTGCTCCCATGCCCAGACGCACGTGCTCGTGCGCGGCAGACCAGACAACGTCGTTGTGGGAGAAGTAGAAGGGGGGACCTTCGTCAAAGGTCTCGCTGCGTGACGCCAGACGGCCGCCCTTGGACATGGCAATATCCAGCATGATCTGGATGTCACCAGCCCAGTCACGGGAATCGGCAAACACAAAGACGGCATCAATGGTGACATCGTCAAAGTCGCGAACCCGAGAATTGGAGTGTTCCTCGGGGGTAAGCTTGCGGAATGGCGTGGTAGCAGCATCGTGCTTGATAATGTCACCGGGAGTGACAACATCCTTGAAGCCGTAGCCCTCGGCCACCTCACGACATTTTTCACCTTCACCTCCAACAACGAGGACGGTGCCATATGTCTCTGCCATCTCCCGCATGGGAGTGTGGCCGCAGATGAACTGGCCAGGCTTGATATCCTGCAGAAGTTGTCGGGAGAGATCGCGGCAGCGTTCCTCTTCAGTCTTGCCGCCGCCGTTGGTGAGAAAGATGTGAGGTCTGCATGAACAAGTTAGCCCATCACTTGCTCATTTATTGCAATGAACGCCCACTTGGCTCATTTGTGAACCGAGGTCTGGAGATGGGCCGTCATTCCGGGGACTGCGGGTCCATACTTACACATGAATGCCATATTCATTCTCACCATTCAGCACTTTCATGGCCTGAATAGCTTCAGGGATGGCTTTGCCGCCTCGAACAAGAACGCCGTCGATGTCAAAGGCGAACACAAAGGAGTCGGCAATGGACGAAGGAGAAAGCGATGATGATGGCGTCTCGATGCTGGCGATGCTGGCACGGGAGCTGTCGGAAGCAAGCTCAGGTGAGCCGGGTGTGGTTGATGGCGCGGAGACCTCGTCGAGATCCTTCTTGGCCTGTCCCACAGTATCGTAGAACTTGGCTTCCCGTTGACTGATGGCCATGATTGATGATGTGTCTCGTCTGTGAACTGGTGTATAATGCTGTGGGGAAGAAGTCTGAATTCAGATTGAGATGGTGAATAATATGTCCTACCGTCAAGAACGGTGGGCGGCCAAGCATTTATATATTTTTTGCGAGTTGTTCTGCTCGTTGTTGGGACTCCCACTGGCAGAGGTTGTTCAGTTGTTCGCCCAGGCCGAGTCATTCTCGAGAAGTGGAACTCGCCCAAGGGTCATCGTGGGGCTGGTCGGTGGGTATGCAAATCCACATCGCGGTTCCACTTTGGTGCTGAACCATGACATCCTCTGGTGACGGCGTGCTGCAACAACCTTTGTTAGTTGCGGGGCCCACAAGGTTGTCGTGGCTCTTCTTCCATGCCGCTCGTTATCTCGTCGTCAGCGCGTGCATTAGTAGCGAAAGAGTCACTGGACGCATCTTGACTACGTTTCAAACCATGTCAGGACCCTTGGGCCTTGGGGATACGGGAATCAAAGTATTCATCCGCTGACGTGTTGTCGTGAAGGCCAGATATGCCACCATACGCAGCCAGCCATGATAACACAACTTTCAGCGGCTCGGGCGGTGAAGGGTTGTCGGCTTTGCGTGGCATACATGACGAGATGAGCCAAAGAGCGGCGCCGATACATTGTACACATGTACATATATGTACATGTATGCGTTGATGGCGGTTCCACGGCTGAGCCAAAAGCGAGGACGACGACAACCGTGGTTGGCTGGAGACGACGGGGTTGCAAGGCGACGCGATGACTGTGTCATATCTCGTTTTACTACGAAGTACGGAGTACATGCGGATCCGTAATCCGTACGGGAGTATGTACGCCCCCCGTGCCTCCTGCCCCCCTCGCAGAATTTAGCGAATTTAGCTGGTATTAGGAGGCAGCGGCGGCCTCCTGCGACGGTCGGACCGGCCCACAGTGACGTCAAAGCTGCGTCCCCGTTTTTTTCGGTCCGATGGCCTATCTGAGCACCGTTTCGGCCCCGCCTAAGCGGGTCCGTCCCTTCTCATTCGATGACACCGGCGCCAGAGACTTTGCTCATTTTCGCGCAAGCACTCGGGCAACGGCGGCTACAGGGTTAGCGACGGTACTAGGGACGTACATGAATGTACTGCGGCGGGGCTTGACGGTGAGGAACCAAAGAGGACAAGTGTGCGTGTGCGTGTGCGTTTGCATGTTTCTCGCAGCAGGGAACGAATCTTTTGCCTTGACATTCTGCCCTTTGCCATGTCTGGCAAGCCGTGGCACCCGGGCAAGTGATCAATTCGGTTGCATTTTTTGGCCAACGACGGAAAGTCCTTGAGTACGGAGTAGCGTTGAGGCTGTTGAGGCCGGCCCTGTGTACGGAACTACGTACATTACCTTGTACGGTGCGGTGCGGGCACGATACGGTGAGAGAAGAACGACGACGACACCGACGGCTCCACCGCACCGTAAGTTCAAACTCGGGCAGGGGCTGTGCGACCTTCTCACTGGAGCAGACTCTGCTTCCACCGAATCGAGGGATCGACATGATAGCAACATCAAAGCTTGGACTTGTGCCCGCCAAAAGGCCCTCCACTTCCACTTCATATCTGGCAGTTGTACATATGTACATACGTAAAGGAGCAGGCAGATAAAAGTCCCGCTCTCTTTTAGGTACAGCAAGGTACCTAGATCTAGTGGAGAGACTAGGCCTAATGAGGTACTTTTCTGTATACATGGATCTCTCTGCGACTTCTATCATGGTGCAATCTTCATACACTAAGAAGTACCCCAGCTTGCTCCCTTACGACTGTCAAAGGGATCCGTCATGCATATGCATACATGATTCGCACCTTGAATATGTTGTCTCTCGTTGATCACCATGCGTGGCACTCATTCGCTGCGCTGCTCTCCTCCTGCCAATCTGCATATCAGTATGTACCATTCATGGACGAAGAACAGGGCGTGTTGTTCACAAAAGATCTCTCTGACATGCCGGATCCATTTCGATGGCATTGATGCTTGGCACAATGTTGGCACAATCGAGAATCGTTGCCATTTTCAACACAACTTGCGACATTTCATGATCCCTCGCCGCCTTTCAGCTTGCCAAGACACGGGGCCTTTTGACCAAGAGTTGGGTGCGCCCGTCACAAAGCTGCTCGTTCCATCGCACGCCGGCTTTGGCAGAGCGTGCAAAGTGTCTATCTGCTCAACCTCCGCCGACCAGAGCAGAGATAAAACGAGACACCAGTTATGCTTCCTCCCGGGAAAAAGATTGATAGAGAGCCATCTGCCGGGCCGCTGCGGCAACCAGAACGCTCAACTGCACTTGCCGCAGCAACGAGACTGCTGGCGGCCGTGGCAGCATCTCTCACGTCACCGGCCTGGTTCGGCGGGCGAGTCTGTCAATGACTTGAGTCTAGTAGAAATCTCCGAACGGCCGGCGACTGCGACACCGACTTAGTGATGACGCTGCAATCGCCGTTTTCCTCCGTTGCCCGCCGGAAATCCAAAATGCATCTTGTCCTTGCCCAATCCCGAGTTTGGTTGACAACCACGTTGGCACCCTGGCGCGGGAATTCGAGACAGACTGCACGCCCGATTACCCATTTTAGTGGTTCCGCCTGTGATGACGGCCGTTCTACGGAGTACCAGCTCTAGCATCCCGACCAAAGGCATGGTGATGTCAGATAAGGTAGACACTATTTCAGGTAGCTAAGCGGGGACGGGGGGTTGAAAGCTGATGGTGACAAACGACGCCCCCGTCGCCAATTCGTGTGTGTGCGCGTGTGTGCGCGCGTGGTTTGGCTTCGGACCCTTTTCTTAGCGCAGAAAAAGGCAAACGTAGTTGGCGGATCGATCTCCCCCCCCTTCGTTCGAGTGCCAAATCCAAGATGGCAGCGCACGCAGGTTACGTCGACGTACCGAAATCTGGGTGGCAGATGGAATGATAAATTGCCGACCCGTTGTTCGCTTCCGCGCAGCATCACCCGCTAGCGCCCGAGTGAAAAGAAGAAGAAGAAAGATGATGACGAAGAGATGCAACGCAGCGGAAATGGCCAACGTGCTGATGAGCCAAGTATCGAGAGGAAAATATGAAATAGCATCACACTCAAAACCCAGAACCCCCATCACATGCGCTTTCCAAGAAAAACCCCCTCGGTGCATTCACGAGCGAGAATGTACCTCTCGATTCCTGGCCCTCGAGAATTAAATGCATGTCATTTTTCCTCCCGAAGTATCTGCAATTTCGTGAACCCCCCCCCCATTGAATGCACGTCAATTCGCGTCCCAGCCCCAACCACGTGGCTTCAAACGGTCACCGTCGTAGAGTAAATCAGTCCAGACAGGTTGAGAAGTGGAGAACGGAAAACGGTCACCGTTTGGAGAGTCTGACTAATTTGTGCATTCATCATCTCTTACTAATTACTCATACCTTGCAACAAGGTCCACCAGGCGAGGGGTCGGACCCCACTGCGCTCACTGCTTATAATTACATGGGCGAAATCTAGCCGTGCTTTTCGGGCGAGCACCACATGGCCATAATCATTTATTATAGACTGCATCGGCTGCTTGCGATCAGGTACCAGGTTGACAACGAGGTTGATCTCACAAGGCAGGATCGCAGACCACGCGCCGCACATGAGTAGACACTGAAGAAGGAAGTGCAGGAGATGAGACACCGTATGCCGGACGCGGCAAATCCCAGCGTGAATGAAAGTTTTGCGGCATGAACGGAAGGGCGAGGGCTGATGATTGAGTAGGATTATGAAGAGGATGGGCATGAGCTTGGATGGGGGGATGTTGGCACGTTTGATGGTATACGATGTTGAGGACATTCACAGCCTCACATCGCAGCCTCAGGCATCACTCTCGTCATCCCCTCTTCGTTTGACGATGCAGCTTCCCGCATCGCGTTTGTTATCGCGTTTCATCGTAGGCTTCGTTTGAAGACCTGGATTCATCGGATTGATAGATTTGAAGCTTATAATAAGCTTCCTTTTCCTTGCTAGATTCTGGAATTCCTAGATAGCAATTCTACATCATCTTCTCTTCTGATCACTCTTTGCCACCGTCTGCATCCTTCCGCATACGAGTAGAGTAGAGATGTTGGAGTCTGGACTCCATGTATACAAATGGTATTATTTATCGAGGTTCTTCCCCCCTTAAGATATGCCCCTGATGATCCCTCGTCAAGTTGATTCTCGATAAGTACTTTCCAACAAGCCAAGCCGATTGTACATGGGCGAATTTGATTATATTTCCCGGTTTCAATGCTTCAAAACATAATGACGCATAAAATGTTGAGAACGAGCGGCATCGAGAAAAAAAATCATCATCATCAAGACTCAACCACTTCTTCGTTTCCTTCATCTTTTTTCCTTTCTTCCTTTTGGTGAAATTTTTTTTTGGCGGCACAGAAAAATGATTAAGAAAGAGGGGGGGAATCATTCGACAACAAGTACAAAAGACAACTCAACAAGCCAATTACCATCACTGTAGACTGCATAGTAGTAACACAGTAGTCCTCCCGATCCTCATGATATTGACAGGAAACCTTCACCTCGACCCAAAAACCCGACAAATGAAAGAAAAGAAAAATTACTTCAACTTGGCCTTCAGCTTGCCAAGCATGACACTCAAGCGATTCTTCTTCTTGTCGCCCATGGTGCTGCCAGCAGGTTTGGCCCCGCTACCGTTGCCGTTGGCGGCAGCAGCTGTGGTGGTGGAGGAAGGCTCCATTATCTTCGTCTCCGTGCCATTGGCGGCAGTGGGTGTGGTCGTGGTGTTAGCCGTAGTGGAGGGAATTTCAGTCGTCGTCGCCGCAGCTGCTGAAGCTGTGGTAGTGGTAGCGGCAGCGGGATGTGTCTCAGTAGGCTTCACGTCGACAGGCTCCTCATCAACAGCCTTCACGGCCACAGGCTTAGTCTCGACAGGCTTGGTCATAACGGGCGTGGACTCGGTAACTTTGGTGTCAGCGGCCGGGGAAGACTTGGCGACATCGCTAACAGCGGGTGCCTCCTTGACCTCCTTCAGGAGCTCAGACTCAACAGCCCTCTTGTCCTGGACGGCAGAGGTACTGACAGCCGCCTCGGGGCTCTTGCCAGCTTCGGCAATGGACTCCTTGACTTCCCTGGGGACCGCGGGAGAGACATTTTCAGTGGGGCTGTCCGTCTTTTCCGTGGCAAGAGCATTCTGGGCAGAAACAGGGAGACTGTTCTTGACGGAATCGGGGAGGTTCTTGCTGACGATTTCAGCCGTCGCGTTCTTGGCATCGTTGACGGCGGGTGCGGCATCCGTGGAGAACTTGGTGACGGCGGCAACGGCAGCGGTGACGGCGGCACCACCAGTAGCGGCAGCAGCGCCGAGAACTGTTCCAGTATTTTCCTTCTTCTCAGTTCCGACGCCAGCGGTGCCGACAGATGTTGCGGGAGCTTCAGGGACAATGTTCTTGATCTCCTCCTCGACCTTGGCCTTATCCTTGACCTCTTCAGGCATAGTAGACGCCTTGGGAGCAACACTAGCCTTCTCCTGGCTCTCCTTCACAACATCAGGGACCTTGGGTTCCAAAGGTACCTGGCCGGCGAGGGCAGCAGTGGTAGAGCCAGCACCAACGGAGTTAATGGTAGCATTGGTAACATCAGGGACCTTGGATTCCAAAGGTACCTGGCCGGCGAGGGCAGCAGTGGTGGAGCCAGCACCAACGGAGTTAATGGTAGCATTGGTAGCATCAGGGACCTTGGATTCCAAAGGTACCTGGCCGGCGAGGGCAGCAGTGGTAGAGCCAGCACCAACGGAGTTAATGGTAGCATTGGTAACATCAGTCTGCTCGCCCATGAACAAGCTCGACTCGGGAATCATGACGCCGGACACTGAAGGGGCCTCGGTGCTCAGAGCAGGAGCAGTAGGAAGTGCGTCGCTCTTCTCATACGATGCCTTGTCAAGCTTCACATGCTCATTGACATTCTGAGAAGTCAACGATTCGGGAATCTTCTCACCGGGAGCGAGCTTGATAGGGTTTCCAGTTCCGGCGGTGGCGGGCAGCGGGTTGATGCTGACAGTCTTATTCTCCCAATCGGCACCCTCGTTGGACGGGGTGGAGGGGAAACCACCGGGAACATCGGAAGGAGTCGCCACGGCTTCACTGGCTCCCGCAAATTCGGGCGCAGCAGCGGCGGCAGCAACGGCAGCAGGCTCTGCGGGCGTGGCCTCAGCACCGGCCTGTTTGGTGGCGACCTTGCCTTTCTTGTTGTTCTTCTTACCCATGTCGGCGACGGTGGTGGATTCAGGGGTGACGGTGTTGATGAATGGAGCTGGGACGAGACCTGAGCCTGGCGCAGGTGTCGGCTTAACCAGGTCCTCGGAAGTCAAGAAATTGTTGACGTTTCCTTCGTGGTCGGGCTCGTACGGGTAGGACTCGTTGATGATCCAGTCGTTATCGACAACGAACTAAATAGCAGGAAAGAACAGAAAATCTACAGTTAGCTGCAATCCTGACCTAGAGACAACGTGAAAGCGCGCCAATGGACTGGAAAGATCGGTGCTGAAAGCAAAAAAGAAAAAGAAAAAAAAATGTGAACCACAGGCGGGCGGAGTGCACAGGGCGGGCGTGACGTGAGATATAGGCAAGCGGGGAGGCTGGCGCAAGGGGCTGGCCACGGCACTGGCCAGTGTGTGTTGCTGGTGGGTCCAGCGTCGTGTGCGGAAGGGCTTTTTCTGCGCCAGGCTTCTTGCGACTGATTGCGCGTGAGTGAGGCTGGAGCTTTTGTTGGCGGACGGACTGATATGCACCCAGATGTCTCCAATATACGGACTATTATCGAGCAAGCAAATCCGAGCCATACTTTGCAGGCCATTAGATGGTCCGTGCCTATGTCATCTGCCAAAGCTCCTGCATGTCAAAAGATTGACGCAGCCGGGGATGCTCTCGTTTGCTCTCCTCCGGTAATGCTCCGTACAGCATGGCCCCTAATCGTCGGGTCTGCACTGTGTGTGTGTCGGGGTTTTGTTGGACGCAGTTGACCGACAATGCCACCGCCGCAGAGATTGCGGGCCTGACAAGGTTGTGGCTCATTTGTTTGACGAAAGCGGCCGGAGGGCACTAGTGCTCGATGTTGGCCTTGGTAGCGGGACATGCCTTTTGTCTTCATGGGACGACTCCCGACACCAGCCAAGACACAGAAAGCCTGGTTGGTGTGTGTGTGTGCATGCTTACGGCTGCTCATGACATAGCATCAGGCCGAGTGCAAGTGGTGCGTCGACGGGCTGGTCGGCCTTGTTTCACTTGTTCTGATTGACTTGTACACTCGGTCCGTCCCAGGGCGCATGTAGCGGCCGCATCCAGCGCCAATGTTCAAAGTTAGCCGTCAATGGTCTCTGATGGATGTGACCGCACTGTCGACGGAGCCCGCTTCCTGTGCCAGAGGGAAACCCTTGTATGCCGGTTTTTGTTTGCAATTCGACAAATAAATGCACCGATAGCGTCGTGGGGGCGCAGCAATTTTCGGCCAGGGGGCAGCAATGTGAATGAGGTAATAGCTGATGACACTTTCTTTGCTGCCAATATTGGATCCATTTGTCGTAACCCCTGCCACGTTCCACGTCCCACGTCCCATGATAATTTGCAGTCCGCCTTCCTCGCAAGCTCAGCTTTTCATCCGTCCAGATAGAAAACGAAGACAAGGGCGAGGACTTGGCAATTAACGATGATTCATATTGTCGCATTGCATGGCCGAGATTGGAAGGTAAGTCCTCAGGCATGTCAACTTGCGCGTATGCGCGCGCGCCGTGGAATTCCAGGAATCGTGCCTCATTGTGCTGTATGTAATCCATATTGTCGGCAGCATGAAAACTTGTCGTCCTCGAATGGGTCGGCAAGCTCGGCAACTCCAGAATAGCTGTGGTGGCAACTTGTGGGTGGTGGCGGCTGCGCGATCGCAGAGAGGTACCCAGACCAAGTCGTCATGGAGCGCTTGTTGGCTTCTGCAGTCGAGATCCAAGCCCGAGCGAGCCGAAAATGAAATTATACAATAGGGAAGGAGGCTGAAGCAAACATCAAGCATGTCAACTTACCTTGTAGTATATTTTGTTTGCCGCATCTTTTTCCGAAAACTCTACAGTCTTCTGGAAGATGCCGCGGTCTTTCTCGAGTTTTACTGATTTGGTCCACCCATCGAAGGAGCCGGTGACGAGAACATCGGATGGATCACTGGTGGGATTCGCCCTGCAAATGCACAAATGACACGGTCAGCCCGGCCCGCAAGTCGTCGGACTTGATAGGAGGTAGAATCTTGTTTCCCAGGTGTTGCTACGACCTCTGTTGTCGTGTCATTGCACGGATGACTGGGCTGGACGTCCGGAGCTTGGTCGTTGGGCGCGAGCGCAGGCGAGCGAGATCTGGAGACAGACCATTGAAGGCAGGAGAGAGCTTTGCACTTACCACTTGAACGTAAAGCTGCCCATGATCACGACGTCACAACGCAGGCACAAGTAGCAAGAGATGCGTATGCAGAGGAGAGGCTTGCGACAATCGACCTTTTCTACTCTTCTGCCAGGCAGCAACAGGAAAGGCGGAAGAGCGTTTTCCTGGGGAAATTTCTTTTTTGTTGGGAGGGTGTTGGCCTTTATTAGACTGGCGGCGTTTGCCTATCTCTTGTGCATCCTCTCCCTCCGCCTGCAGGCGCGCGGCCGGTGCAGTGGGCGGAGGTGGCTGGCATAAAGCGGTCAACTGCATGGTCATTCAATCGGCTGGTCCCTCTTTGGTGTTTACCAGCTAGCGCTCCATGTCCGCTCCTCTCCACCCGAACCAAATGAGGTAATCTACATTTCATGCTACGTACGTCACGAAGACGTGCCTGCAACCAATGCAACCAATGCTTTCACGGGCAGCGTAGATCCAGCAACAGCCAAGCAAGCTCCGGTGGCTCCCTAATAGAAGCAGCTAACGACGTGGAGTTGCGCGCCAAGCGGAGCTTTCCCTTCCTGGTACTGGAAGCGAGAGTAAAATTCTGCCAGCCGGAGCCCTCACATGGGCCGGGCGCCTGAGGCCACTCTTGTCCGTGTATACTTATATAAGATGGAAGATTATGATCGGACCGTATAATAATTGTAATAACTGATGTTTTTACCTCGTTTCATCCTACGTCCGAATATTATTCAAATAATAATATTTTTTAAATTACCTACTAAGCATAGTCAGGTCAGGTCAACGTTGGGTCAGGTCGGGTCTCTAATAGGGGGCACCTGATAACCTGACGGCTCGGCTCGCTTCAGCTCGCTGACAGGCAGTGACAGCAAGTGATCCCGCCTGATTATGTCTCCACAACTCGGCCGCAGCTCCTACAGGTTTTCAGGCCTATTCGGTCTCATCTACGCTTGCTACGAGGCGGATATTGTTGGAGGCCGGCGCTCTGGGGCTTGAGAGCTGAAGAACGCTGTGAGATTGATACATGATATGCAATAACAAGTCTGGTATAATTCAACTGACAGTTTTCTGCATACAGCAGCAGACGGGCAAGTCGTCCCTATCACCGCCAATGTCGATCACCATCCACTTCAGCCTCGGGTCGTTTTTTTTATTTTCCGTTCCTCGCTTTCATTCTACACTCTTTCACGTCGAAGTAGCGAGCTCGACGTTTCTCCAACTATGATGGTAAAAATGTGATTGACAATGTTTCTACGCTATCTGGGGCAGGCGATTACCTTTCCGACACGACGAGTTCGTCAAGAGCCGCGTATGGAACAACGCCAATCAGTAATATGATAAGCCTGTATGCCATATTTTTGGTCATCTACCGACTGTACCAGAAAGTAGCCACTATTTTAAGATGATCGAATTGGTAGAGTGATACCAAATAATGTTGTGTGCTAGGGTGGCATGAGCGGTCAAAAGCCCGTCAGTGGCTGCCAGGAGGTTTCGCACACTAGACCTCGCGATCGAGTTTGAAACCCGAAGGAGGTGATTGGTAATGAAATCCAAACAGCTAGACCTTGCAAAGGCCACAACTATGGGGTTTCAAGTATAAATAGAAAATTGGAAAAAAAAAGTTCTGGATAGATTGACTGACTGAACGGGCAGTGGTGAAGGCGCTGAGAGGTTGTAATGTAGAATTGGTGTTCACGACAACGTCGTAATGAGCAATTCAAGTTCGGGACTTCTCTCTCAAAATTTTCTCTACTTGGTTCACTTCCACAGGTGACCACAAATTTCTACGATGCTCGCGGCATTAGCACTCCTTTGTCTTGCTGCACCGGCCACAACTTCCGACAACAACACGTTACGACCATGGCAGCCTGCAGGGCCACAATATCCACCAAGATCTTGCCCCATGATGAATACCCTTGCTAGCCATGGCAATACGTGAGTGAATTGATCCAAGCATTTTCGTGAGCTCAAGGCGCGATGGTGTAAATGTGAGTGTCTTTTTCTTGCAGTAGTCTAGACCCCACGACGGGCACAATCTCGCCTCGAATCACTTGAACGAGGCTGTCATGAAAGCTCTCGATGCATGGGATGATACCTGCGGGTACCTTCATTTTTGGCCGGGGCAAAGACGTTTTTGACCTTGAAGATCTCAACACAGCTGCATAATGGAGCACGATGCCTCTTTAACCCAAAGCGATGAGACGACTCTGGACAAGAACCCTGCTGTTGCTCCAGCGCTCGTATCTGCCTTAGTGGATGATAGAAACGAACCATCTCAATATCGTATCCATTGCAAAAAAGGCGTCATAGAGTAGAGGCAAAGTCGATGCCAAAGAAGTTGTCAGCACGAGAGCAAGCAACTGCTTGCTTTGAGGCAAGCTTTGTGCTCATGAGGATGATGTCAGAAGCCGTAACCCCCTGCATCTACGCTTCCCTCTTCCATAATCTGGACTGCCCCGAAGAATCGCGTAAAGACTTGGCTGCTAGAGGAGAGGCTGCCGTATGAGCTTGGCTTGGAGGCGCTCGGAAAGGTTGTTAGCTTTGTCGGACTTGTTTCCAATAATCTATGCGATACATGATGAGAAGGTGGCACAGAGGTCAGGCGTTTCGCCATAAATGTTACTCTTTGAGCATTATTTTTGGCTTCCTCAAGAGATCTGCAAGACAAGATAGGAAGAGAATATCCCTGTAGCAGGCGGGCCTGATGCTGTAGTTGAAGGATGACTTCTGCGTAAAGATATTCGCGCAAGATACCATGTCGGCAGTGCATACCCAAATCTATTCCTTCCTGCATAACCTTTTTCATAAAATTGGAATAATTGTCACGACGACTTCAGACTTTCGCTCACCCCAGGTGTTCCAGACGAAGGAAGGTATTTCAAATCGTCGATCTTGGTCACTTGCTCCATCACGTGAAGGCGATGACTAAACGTCATTGCTTCCCTCATAACAACCACCCAAAAGCATCGACTCCTGTCACGATTCGCCCTGCAGACTCTGTGACCTGTTCGGCCTTGCTCCACCACCAACTGCCGGGGTCCGTCCCAGTTGGGCCCCTCTCGCCAGAGTCATCACTTTTCCAATCTCCCCTTCAACTAGCCGGTGCGCCTTTTCATCCCCTATTGAATATAGCGATTGAAGACCGTTTTTTTTTTTCGTTTTTCTTTTCGACTGGACTCGTGCTTGGCTGTCCAGGTGCAAGGAGGGGAGCCTTCCCGAGACGCGAGCGTGTCGCGTCCTTCAGGATAACTTCGGAGGCATGGTGACTATCATTCCTACCAATAACCTATCCCACCGCCATCTTCCTACTCCTCTTCTTCTCATCGTCTCGCCTGTGACCCTCATCTATTCGCCTGGCACTGCACAGGCCGGCCATGAATCCTTCGAACATCGTTGCGGGCAAGAGCCTTTCGACGCCACCGAGCTATCCAGCACAGGCACAGGTCGGCCCTCCCACGTCAAGCTTTGAATCATCCCGTCGTCCCGGTCAGCCCGGAGCCTCATCTTCTCAGCCTACGCCACGCAAGGGGCAAGCCTTGCGAAAGCAGCACAAGAATCAGCGGCGACCCAGTACCGGCCAGGGAGCACAGAGCAACCCCGACGAGTATGACAGTATGGCCGAGCTGAGAGCTGTCCGGAATCCATCGAGCAGGAGGGGCCAGACATCAATAACTCATCTCCTCAATTTCACGACATCTGGGCCATTCCAAGACCACAGCTACCACCCAAGATCACATCGCCGCAATCCCACTTGGGGACCCGGGTCCGGCCACCACGCTGCAGACAAAGCGAGATATGTTCATTCGAATTATCGATTTGTGGTGTCTCCCGAAGGATCCTACAAGAACCACGAGGCAGATGCCGATGTTTTTCTCGATTGGAACAATGTCCTGCAGATAATTGCTTCGTCAGAGTCGCAGACAGCATCTTGCCCCATTTGCCTTTCAGATCCGGTCGCTCCGCGCATGGCCAAGTGCGGGCACATCTTCTGTCTGCCATGTTTGATCCGGTTCATGAACTCTAGCAGCGATGATGATGCGAAATCGGGAAGGGGCTCTCGGTTTAAGAAATGCCCCATTTGCGAGGATACAGTCTACCTGCATGAGGTGCGGCCAGTCCGGTTCTATGCCGGGCAGGAGAGCCCCCTCCCTCGCGTGGGAGACGATGTTGTTTTGCGTCTCATGGCGAGAAAGGCGACGTCCACTCTGGCGTTGCCACGCGAAGGCGGTGCTGAAGTGCTGCATTCCGGTGACGAAATACCATGGCACTATGCCGCAAATGTCTTGGACTATGCCAGGATTATGAAAGGCACCCCAGACTACATGGCAAATCAATTTGAGGAGGAGATTGCAGCCCTTCTAAAGCAAGAGAAGGAGGATGAGACGCTGTTTGGTGTGGACTCTGAATGGAGTCAAAAGGCTGTCAGGGCCATCCAGGCAACGAAAGAAAAACCCAATGTGCTGCAGTCGGCCGTTTCGACGGACTCAAGCATCACCTCAGCGGCTGCCAAACTATCATCAGATGCTGATTTTTTCTTTTACAGCGCCCCGCCGCATTTGTACCTGTCACCCCTGGACATCAGAATTCTCAAGGCGAAATATGGCGCATTTTCAGCATTTCCGTCCACACTCTTACCCCGCGTTGAGCACATTTCCACTGGTCACGTCGTCGACGACGTTCTTCGCAAGCGCGCCAAATACCTCGCGCATCTCCCTCACGGATGCATCATTAGCTTTCTTGAATGTGACTGGACGGATATTGTTCCAGCGGAAATACTGGAAACGTTTTCTGGCGAAATCGAGAGGCGGCGGAAGAGGAACCAGGAAAAGGCTACGCAAGAAGAGCGCGAGCGACTGCAATCAGAACGTCTCGAGGCGGCCGCCCTTCGTGGTGCAATTGGCATTACTGGTCGACGTCACACTGCACTTGAACCACTGGAGGAAGATCAGACCCCAGTTCTGGATCTTTCCCAGTTTCAACCTCTGACTTCTCAGTCCGGTACCACGCCACCGGACCCAAGACCAGGCTTCGAAACTTTTGCGTCCATGTCAACGAGCCCATCGACACAGCGGACGGTTTGGGGCACAAGAGTAGTACCAGCCTCTCCAGACTTGGAACCAACTCGCCCAACTGTGGATGATGGTTGGCTGAAAGAGGCAGATTTCTTGGACACTGCGGAGTTGGCCCTGCAGATCGAAGCCATTGAAGCGATCGGAAGTGATGACAAGCCCGTAGCAAGCGCCAGTACATCTGCTGAGGTTGAGAGTGTCGTTGCAGGTGGAGGCGGCAGGAAGAAGAAGAAGAAGCAGCAGAAGATTACACTGATGAGCACAGGTGGCCGAAGAGGCAATTAAGATGGCACTAAAGACATGTTTAGTTTCTAGCAACAGATATTTGTTTACATGTTCTGGAGTTCCAGTTCAAAGGCGCATGGAGTTGTTTGGTCTGGTTCCTGCTGCTTCTACTTGTCTGTTCTCTTCACCGGTATACAGAACTTGAAACGGATACAAAAACAAGGATCGGCACATGAAAGAGAAGACAGCGTTAAACTGGCAATGTAGCCACATTTGCGGTTAGGGGAGCGTGTAACACTCATCAGCGGACTTTTCAAGACATCTTTTCGCATCAAACAGATCCTCCATGAATATTACATTACAGCGAGAATAGTTAGCTCCATACAACATCTCCACGATTGGCAATTGCCAATTTATCAAGTCTATGAATGACTTGCCTCCTCTTTTCTCAATGAGTGTTGTGACGGAGCCCTCTCTCTCGAGGAGTCAACGTGGACTCCGCAGATGGCCCCGCCACACCCACCCTCGCAGCTGCGGGCGGTGAGCCAAAAAAAATTCCCAATGGCAGAGTAAGTTCATCAACTCTCTACTCAAGTTACACGCTACACCACCACAAGACGAGCAATTCATTACACAAGGCGCCGTAACCAGAGCATGGCCGTAGCCACATCGCCGACTCTAACGTCGACGTCTCATACACTCAGCGGCCAGTCCCTCATGGCTCCCGCATCCACATCTGGCGCAAAGCCGTCGTCCGACATGGACATGGCTGCCTTTCTAGCCAGCCTGCGACCCCAAAATCGACACAAATTTATCGAACCGACTGCCGCTATCCCGAGTGCGTCACTGAATATCGTGAAAGATACCCTTGAAGCCTTTGCCGCGCAGGTCGGTGATCTCCAGCAGCAGCGATTAAAAGAAAGTAGAAAGCGCAAGCGAAGTGGGGAGAAGGGTCCGGCTGAGGGCGATGTGCTCAAGCTTAGAAAGGTGTACGTTGACGGATTTGAGACTGGCCAGGTGTGGCAACAGGCGAAGAAAATCATTGGCGGTGTTCTGGAGTTTGCGGATGGTCTGGTGGACGAGCTGGAGGAGGAAGGTGATGTTGTGGAAGATGCTAGGTCTGAGGATGTGGCACCTCGAAGTCTGTCATTTGGAGAGGATGGCTTTGAGGTGGACTCTGATGAGGATGATGTGAATGGCGAAATTGATCAAGAGGACGATGAAGACGAAGACCAAGATGACGATGAGCATGAAGAATATGGAGATTTTGAGGAAGACCTTGATGAAGATGAGGAGCTTCAAGATGGTGTGGATCAGCTTGATAAAGACGAGAATGAAAACGACGAGGAAGAGGAAGAAGCCGACGAATTTGTGGAAGACCCCAATGGTCTCAATGATGGCTTTTTCTCCATTGACGACTTCAACAAGCAGACTCAGTGGTTCGAGGCTCAGGACTCCAGAGGCGATGCAACTACCGACCAAGCCAGTGACGACGAAGACATAGACTGGGGCGCTGATCCTCTGGCTGCGCCAAAGTCGACAAAGTCGATGACTAAGTCGTCTGGCAAAGAAAGTGCTGGAGACGATGCTTCCTTGGACGAGGAAGACGAGGAAGACGAGGACGAAGATGATGGCCCAACGTTTGGGGACATGGCTCTCGATGCACCAGAGGGCGCTAGCGACGACGAAGCCATGGACATGGAGAACGGCATTGAGGATGATGAAGGCAACGACTTCAACGCAAATGAAGTCTACTACAAGGACTTTTTCGCCCCGCCTCCCCGCAAAAACAAGACTGGCAAACCATTCAAGAAGAAGACCGCAAAATTCCAAACAGAGAGACCCAATGAAGAGGATACAGAACGGGCCATGGCTGATGTGAAACGCGATCTCTTTGAAGACGAGTCGGACAACGAAGACTCGGACGATGCTTTGTCAGACGTGTCGGCCGGAGACCCGAAGTCAAGAAGATCGGCCCACGAGCGTCGCCAGGCCAAGCTCGCCGAAGAGATTCGCCAGCTCGAGGCCGCGTCGGTTGCCAAGCGAGAATGGACACTATCGGGCGAGGCCGCAGCGGCCGACAGACCCATGAACTCGCTCCTCGAGCAAGATCTTGACTTCGAGCATGTTGGCAAGCCCGTTCCCGTCATCACACCCGAAGTCAGCGAAAGCATTGAGGACCTTATCAAAAGACGAATTCTCTCTCAAGAATTCGACGAGGTTCTCCGCCGCCGTCCCGACACCGACGGCCTCCCCGGCCACACACGTCGCGGTCTCGTCGAGGTTGACGACAGCAAATCCAGCAAGGGCCTCGCCGAAGTCTACGAGGAGGAGCACATCAAGAACGCCAACCCAGACACCTACATCAGCAAGTCTGACGAAAAGCTCCAAAAGGAAGAAAAGGAAATCGAAACCATGTGGAAAGACGTTTCTGCGCGTCTCGACGCCCTCTCCTCCTGGCAATACAAGCCCAAGCCCGCAGCGCCCACTCTCAGCGTCGTCTCCGACATTGCCACCATCTCCATGGAAGATGCCCAGCCCACTACCGCACAAGCCGTCGCCGGCGGATCCTCCCGCATGGCGCCGCAGGAGGTCTACAAAGCCGGCGCGGACAAGGCCACCATCGCCAAGGGCGAAGTCGTCACAAAGGCAGGCATGCCCCTTTCGCGCGAAGAAATATCCCGCGAGGACAAGACCCGCCGTCGCAGACGTCACAAGGAGCGCATCCGCAAGGCAGGCGGCGTGGATGCCCAGAAGGACAAGACGCTTGGTACGAGGGCCAAGATGCAGCGCGATACCATGGCGGAGCTCAAGAAGGGCGGCGTCAAGGTCATTAATCGCAAGGGAGAAATCACGGATGTGGACGGGAACAAGGCCAAGGCCAAAAAGGCGGTTAGCAGCGGTAGTTTCAAGCTGTGAGGAAGAGGAGACAACAGGTGAACTCGAACGTTTCTGCTCCAAATTGGCTGGCATTGTAGTGGCGTTTGGGATAGATTTGTACGGGCAATCTGCTTGTCATTATCACGTAGTGTTTTGATGACTACTCGTTTGTGGTGCTTTTTCGACTGGGTTATGTTAATCGTGATTCGCGCACACACACAGGTATAGGAAAGCAGTTGATTGAACCGTGGTGCAATCAGAAGCAATGCTGGATCATGGGAGGTCCCCCCTACCGTAATATACATGAGCTTTTACACGATTTATTCCCGAATGCACTCCCCATGGCGCCGCAACTCCAGAAACTAGAATACCACTTCTACCCCTCTTGGCGGCCCTCACTCGGCAACTTCTTGCGTCTCCGCTGAAGACTCTTCCACCTTGGCCTTCTTGGGCGACTCAGCTACCCCTGGGGCATCATGCTCGGCCTTCCTCTTCCCATTTGTTGCGGCGGCAGCGGGTGCGGACAGGTCGGGCTTGGCGGAGCTGTCTTCTTCCGAGGCCGTCTTCTTTTTGCGCACAAGGCCCGTCAGATCCGTTGCTATCTTCTTGGCTTCCTCCACGCGGGCTTTTGTGTCGGCGGGTGTTTCGCCGAGGGCGGCTGCGCCAAAGATGCCGCCTAGGGCGTTGCCCTCGGGTCCGAGCAGGTCGGCTGCGCAGATGGGGTCCTTGCGGAGGTCGACCAGCTTTTTAAGAAGCACTGACTGTTAGTGACTTTTTTTTTTTCCCCCCCTCTTTATTATTGGAGGAAGGAAAATTGAGTGAAAACGTACTCGCTGCTCCATGTCGGCGATGACTTCCTTCATCTCGATGATGGCCCTGCGCGCGAGGTCGTTGTCCTCGGGGGACGCCATCGTGGCTACTTCCACCTCCTTGTTCTGCATCTTGAGCCTGAAGCTCTTGATGGCCAGCTCCATCTCCTTGATGGCTTCGTCGCGGAGGCCCTGGTCCATGGCTTCGCGCTTGGCGTTCTTGCCGTCGTCGCCGGACATGGTTACGGAGGCGAACTCCAGCGCGAGAGATAGCTTGTAGTGGGCTTCGGCGACGATTTCTGAATCCTCGGGGTACAGCTCGAGCTTGTAGTTGAGGGAGACGCGGCCATCCTCAATAGCGTTGGGGTACCTGTTAGTTTGGGGTGGGGTGGTCAGCCTCTTCTTTTGTGTTCAAAGTGAGTGCAATTGTATGGGCTCTGTAAAGGGAAAAGCAGTTTTGAGGTACCTTTCATTTTCCAAGGAAATTTCCGATAGACAGTCGTGTGTTTCGGCTAAGCGCTCTTTGATGTGTCTGACGACGGGGTTATCGCTGGCTGCTTGTTTGCCCTTGCTGGCGTCGGTTTCGCTGTTTAATCGCTCTAGCTGCTTTTCATAGCAGACACGCGCGAGGTCGAGAACCTCGAAAGCAGTGGCGAGATCATCGTCGTCTTCTTCGGGGGACTCTTCTTCTTGCTATGGGTTTCAAGTCAGCACGGGCTGCAAGATGATTATGCTTTGCCGCAGCGTTTTGCCGCAGACTGCTTGCCGTACCTCTCCCTCGGATGAGTCGTCAAAGTTCTCATCGCCTGTGAACTGGAACAACGGCTTCTTCTCATCGGGTCCGCCCTCGTGTGATGCCGAGTCTCCCTCCTTCTCAGAAACATGCTCTGACTGGCCCGCAGCGATGGCAATGCCGTCCTGCGTCACCTTCTGGGCCTCCGTCTTGGCAGGAGCAGCAGCTTTGGAGCTCCCGGCCTCGGCCTTGGCGGGCACAGCAGCGTTTTTATCTGCCGCCGCCGGACCACCAAGCACGTCACTCTTGCTCTGGCCAACCTTGTAAAGACTGCGGCCGTAGTGGAAGAGGATTTCGGCGTTCTCGGGGGCCGTCTCGCCGTTCAATTCGGCTTGCACCACACTGGCGAGGGAGAAGATCTCGGCGGCATCCTCGTATTGCTTGTGTGCGTACAGGGCTGTGCCTTTGGCGCTCAGGTCCGCCAAAGAAACCTTCTTCGACTTGGGGTCCTCATCGCGCGAGATGGACGACGCAAGGTCCTCCGTGGCAGCTGATGTGCCTTCAGTGAGGGCGGGCGTGGCGGCCGCGGTGCCTTCGTCGGCAGGTCGCGTGTCGTGAGCTCGTTCGGACATGGCGGGACTAGAAGGGGCCGCTCGGTGCGCGGAGGGGCGTATTGCGAGGGAAGAGGCGAGTGAGAAATGGGGAATGGGGAATGGGGAATGGGGAATGGGGAATGGGGAATGGGAAACGGGAAACGGGAAACGGGAAACGGGAAATGGGAAATGGGAAATGGGAAATGATTAAGTGATGGATGTTATGGTATTAAGAATGTCGTAATCCCCAGATGAACAGATAATACGTCAAGTGCGCCGAGATGCAAGGGAATGAGCCAAAAATGGGCAGAAGAAAGCTTGACCGAATGCGACCAGACGCAAGCAAGCAAATGGCACGTGGCGCGTGGAACATGAGAACAGCACACGTCAGTTTGAAGCTACCCTGTGACGCTCAGATACTTGCCAGATTCCTTGTCGAGTTTTGCTAAAAACCACACCGAAAGCCATGCTCATTATGTACGGAGCCGTATTTCGACAGCAACTCACAAAGGGTGCCGTCCACTGCAGCTTGAGGTGGGATGGCAGATTTTGGGATGCATCACCTTGATTACTCAATGGCTCGAAACCCAAATGTACAACGAGCCCGTTCGCTGTCTCTCTGCCGTGATCGGCTCGTGGTGGGTGGACCAAAGCTTTGCTCTTCGGGCCAGCTGCCTATGTACATGATACCCCCAGCCAGCTTTGTTGACTGACGTAAACTGCTTCGCCTCGATACGAGGTACGGACGTAATACATATATATGTATGTACATGTACATGTACGTACGTAACGATTAAAAGAGGCGCAATCCTTAATTTCTCCCCGTACATTCGTTTACATCCAGCTCACTCGCTATTGGCGGAGAAACTGGCCCTGGCTCTCTCTGGTGGGGTCAGACCCTCGCCTACACCCACTGCACCTCGCCCGAATTGGCGGGGGGCCTGCAACACCATGTGCAGCTGCCAGCAGCCCAGAGAACCCAGAGAACCCAGAGAACCCAGAGAACCAGCGGGAGCATTGAACAAGTCATGATCACCAGACTCCATACTCCATGCACCCTCGAGCTTCCAGCCCATCATTAATCCAGTCGGGCGCTGCCGCTTTTCCCCTCAATCCCAGTCGCTTCTCCTCAAGCGTTCGACCGCAACTGTTGTGGCGCTTTTGTCTTACTGCATCATCGGAGCTTCCCCATCACTACATGTACAGGTAGGCGGCCGGCCGAATCTCACCGTCAAACTCATTCTGCCTCGAGCCAACATCTAACAAGCCTTCAACTCCAGCGCTAGCCAACTTTCGCCAGCGAATATCAAGGAAAAACCTACCCTGTCTCTATCAAATACAGCGTGGCGTCAACAACTCCTTTCGCCCGCTCCTGACCACTCTACTTGGACATCGGGCCGCGACAAGCCTGGCTGCAAGCAAGAAAGAAGGGAAAAAAACCCAAACCGGGCCGACATGCCATTCGCATGAGTTTGCTCGCCTGATTACTTGTTCACCTTGGATGCTCATCAACCTCAACCTCAACATCCTCAACATCCTCGCTACGCCCATGATAGACCGAAGAAAGAGATAACCCTAAACACACGTTAACAATACCATGGTCGATCCTAACTGTACAGGGTCCAGCTCACTGCATTAATTTCCGCTTGGTTTGGGTACTCTGCGCGAATCCATAGCCACTGGCTGGCCAAATCTGGAACTCCCCGCAGCCTATTTGTTGCTGCACTACCACTTTCGAAATCTCGGAAATCACAACGGATTAGCTTGGGATTGCAGCCAGGCTCTATCATTCCCTCAAATCTCATAAAGCCGACTTCGGCAGCCCAGCGTTCCCGAGAATATGGTTTACCGATAAGTAGCAGACGGCAGATATCATTGTTAGCTCGCCGTGGGGCATTACCTGCTTCTGTTTCACCCTTGAACCGAAGGAGATTTGCTTCTTTTACCCAGAATCTCACTCAACGTTACGATGGCTGCGGTTCAACAGCTACTGGCAAGCCCCTCACCAAGTCCAGAGCCGTCATCCGACGCCTTCAAATCGGCATCCTCTCGTGGAAACCTTGGCACAGACAGGGTCAGCCAAAGACCTGTCATGCTGCATGGTCGGTCTCTGCGGGGAGCGCCCGAGGAAGGTGACGGAAGAATTGCGGTCATCATTTATAATCAAGAACAAGAGCGAGTCGTGACCATTGTTGCTGAAGTTCTTGGCAAACCGTTCAAGTACAAAGAGTCTTTCAGGGAAGTCACAGCCCATGAGCATGGGTTTGTGATTGGAATACCGGCTGAGAAGGCCAAGGCCAGCATTGAGCATCGCGACAAACAGCTGATCGTCGCTGTCAATACACATTGCACCACTCTAGGGATGCCTCCCGATGCAAAGCTGTCCACACACTGCGACTATGAGCTCCTGTACATTGAGTCACCATACTTCAGGCGATATCTTTCTCGCTTCTTGTCGTTTACTCTGGGCCAAATCAGCCACCACGAAGAGCTCATGGCCAAGCCACGAACTCTGTTCATGTCGACTACTTTCCCCGATGTCCGTGCGGCACTTCCCAATCTCGATATTCTCACCGTGGGATCCGACGCCATAGAAATCCGGGTCGACTTGCTCCGCGAGCCCCTTCCCAACGGTGGCTTCTCTCAAGTCCCCAGCCTGGGCTACGTTGGAGAGCAGGTCATGCTGTTGCGAGAGCGGACCGAATTGCCCATTATTTTTACCACCCGATGCACAAACGAGAACGGTAGGTTTCCAATGCATGACCCGACGCTGTTTCATAAATACCTGTACAAGGCTATTCAATGGGGAATCGAGTACATTGATGTCGAGATGTGGCTTCCCGAAGAAATACGACGGGGCTTGTGGCAACGGAAAGGCAATTCTCGTATAATGTCGGCGTTTCACGACTTCTCTGGAATGTTCAAATGGCCTTCCCAGTATGCACAAGACGTGTTTCAACGGTCCTGCCCTTATGCTGATATCGTCAAGATGATTGCAATCATCAACGAACACAACGAAAATTTCGAGCTGGAATATTTTCGTTCCAAGATGAGGACAGAGTACCCTGACGCTCCGCCATTGTCTGCCGTGAACATGGGCGAGACTGGCCAGTTTTCAAGAACACAAAACAAAGTCTTCACTCCAATCACCCACCCCTTACTGCCAATAATCGCCGCTCCAGGACAAATGAGTACTTCTGAAATCCACCGAGCCTTGTCTCAGCTTGGGCAATTGCCGATGAAGAATGTCTACGGCATCATCGCATCTCTATCACGGAGCGCCGTTCCTCAGGCATCATTCTACGAGAAATGCTTCAATGAGCTGGGCTTGCCCCACAGGTTTGGAATCATTGAGAGGCAGCGGAACAACTTTACTGGTCTGGACTCATGGTGTAACCAACGAGACTTTGGCGGCGCTTATCTCGATCCTGGAATTTCTGTTCAGACACTGTGCAAACACAACCGGTTTTTTGCACGATTAAATAACGGTCAAGGGCCAACGCTCACAGAAGCCGCGCGAGCGATTGGAATCGCCGACACCGTTGTTGTGACATCGAGCTCGTCCAAGACATCTACACCGTCCCCGCTGCCGCCATGTCCTCAAAGTCGACAAGAATCGCTGGATCCTCCTTCACAAGGCGGTCTGTCGTCGGGCTCGGCTCTCATATTCGATAATGCCGGATGGAGAGGCATCATGCATACCCTGACTCGCGATTTGGCCCCGTCAGCATACTTTGGACGTTCAGCCGTAGTTCTCGCATCTGCGTCCGACGATGCAGCTCCCGTGTTCTACGCCTTGAAGGCCTTGAAAATTGCCAAAATTTACACTGTTGGTTTCCGTACACCCCCAGCCCTTGCTCTTCACGCTCCCCCCATCGAACAATTCATTAGCATGGAAAGTCTGCAACGTGCCAGATCGGTAGCTGATGATCAAGCACCATTCGTCATCGTCTCTGCCCTCGGCCCCGAAAAAGGAAACTTGGTGAGTATGATGTTGCGTGTGTTTGCCGCTGCAGTTCGGGAAGGGGCACCAAATGTCAACAAGGTGTTCCTAAACCTGGCTGATGTGGCTGCCCGGAAGACCATTGATCCTCACGAAACGGCCGAAAAGAGCGGTTTCGCCTCTTATGGAGCTGCCGATGTGGCAGCTTTCACAATTGTCGAGAGCTTGAGGTTGTTAGTCGGCCAAAACGTGCCATACAGCTTCATAAGACTAGCCAGCGGCCGGGGCCATGCATTCTGAGAGGCAGTACTAGGCGTAGCAGCAGCAGTAAGAGGATATTGACGATGACGATAACAATAATGGAACAAATTAGTCTGGCGCATTACTGGTTTCTGTCTGACGGTTGGTGGGTGCCGGTGTCTCGACTTCTTCTGGACATTGCCTCGAGAATCTTGAAAATACATGTATCGCAATGATGGTTGCGGTTCAAATTCATGGTAAGATATGCTTCTCTACCACGATGGGCGAGTTATCATGATAGCAAACACGACGGATTTGTTTATAGGTCTCTGACAGTGGAGCCAAGTAAGAGTGACGGGGTGACGGGCCGACCCGTGCTCGGAGCTGAAGAGAAGAGAAAATAAGCTTTTTGATCTGTGCTTGGGTGGGTGGCGACCAGCACTAAGAATACCACCTTCCTCCGGGAAAAGTCTTAGTCATCACCACAAATATATGCATACTACGAGTTCAACCGGGGGGCGAAGCCAATCACGGGGCGAAATGAGAAAGCCATGGGGGCGGCTGATTTGGGGGCCATTTCAAATCACCGACAAATAAATGTCTTTATCGCGCTTGCATTGCGTGATGAGCTGCGATGAGCTGACGGGGTGGATAGGTGGCTGAGGGATATCGGTCGAGGCCCACGAGAAGAAGACGAAGAAGAAGAAAGAGGGGGGCGGCTTGGGGGGACGGCTTCGGGCCGCCCGTTGATATGGCCCAATCCAGCCAATCTTTGACTAAGTTGTGGAGTCGTCAGCCAGCCTACATACATTTGTACAATGTAGGGACTTAATATCGGCCGGTTTGTTAGCCATGCCGACGTCTCAACAAGACATCAACAGGAAAGAAGGTCAAGGATTGTCATGCATTGCGGACTTCTTCGGTACATGAAGCGATTAATTGATGCCTGTGGGTGGCCCCTGCCCACCGCCCGCAGTGACCACCAATGGCAAGTGACCCGACTGATCAGTGAGTGCGCTTTCAACCCCCATCCGACGCTTCCATCGACGACGGACGGATTTATCCCCATTTCTGGAGCAAGGCCCGTCTAGCTCCGCGACCACGCTGCTGCTCCGACAACCTTGGCAACTCGCCAATCCCCATCATCTATCCGTGTCTCTCGTCGCACACTTCAACGTTCCGTGCTTCTCGATTACCAGCTCTGTTGGCTTGGCTCTCGTCCTTTGTCAAAGTTTTCCCAACAATCCTACGCAAGCCAGCCTGATGTGCCTGGATAGCCTCCCTCCATCCAAAGACAGCATCTCGCCCGAACTACCCGAAGAAAACCGCCATCGAGGCCATCTGCCGCCATCTGCCGCCACAGCCGAACACATGGGGCACTGCGACACCCGAAGCTCTCCACGTGTGATGCAATGAGTTCATCCTCCCTGCCGCTGCCGCTGGCCGCTGGCGTTGCTCCCGTTGCTATACCGAGGCAGCAGGTCAACATTGGACGCCTGCCTACGAAGCGGCAAGGCAGTGAGCCGCGAGAATCCATGAACTGCAAATCATGTCGCCAACGAAAGGTGGGCTCCACAAACCCCCAATCTGGAGTCATGCTAGGCTCTGCAAATGTTCATGGACTCTCTCTGCTGCGAAAGCCTGTAATTGGGCTAATTGTTGTGTGACCAGATCAAATGCAATCGCATGCGACCTTCGTGCGAGGCATGTCAAGCCTTCCAGTGCCCATGCGTCTACGGTTTGTGTTCTTTCCGTCATGTGATTTTCTCTGAATCACCATATCTTCCCAGAACGCCATGTGCCAAGCAGATTGGTTGTCGTTCCAGCCAGACATGAATAGTGCACTGACAAGATTGTGTCATGATAGATGCTGTTCCGAAAAAGCGAGGACCCAAAACGGACGTGCTGGAGGCGTTGCTGAAACGAGTGGATGGGCTAGAAGCAAAACTCAAGGAAAAGAATGTAGACGAAGACTTGACCAAGATCGTGGAATCGGCCATTGACGAAGTGGACGAGGAAGAACCGACCAATGACGTGGAAACCACCGCCCCTAAGAGAGTTGCTACCGGGATTTGCAGGTCATCCAACGAAGTCGAACCTGGAATAGCCAAGGACGCGAAGCCAAGCTCAAGGTTGGACACGCCACCAAGCCGTGGAGGAACTGTCGAACAAGAAGACAGAGCTGACTTGTTATGTAGAAAAAATCTCGCATCTCCTGCAGAAGCGGATGCTTTCCTTCACACGTATTTCACTCGATTTCATGGCAAGCCTTACTACATATTAGATGAATCATCTACAAGGCAGAAAATACAGCTAAACCAGCTCCCAGATTGTCTCGCGTGCGGAATTTGGGCTGTCTCATCGAGGTGTGTAGATGTTTCCGCCAACAGCTGTGGAAGATGAAAATGTAAGTTATTGACATTTTCACATAGGCACACCCCGCATCCGAATGGGTCGCAGGGAGCTGTGAAACTGAGCGAAGAGTACGCATTACGAGCACGGCAATCTGTTGATACGGATGACCCTTCAATCGAAGGCCTGCAAGCCCTGCTGCTGCTAGTCATGGCCTTCACAGCATCTGGCCATGGCAAAAAAGCCTATATGCTAATGTGTTAGTTATCTCCCAAGGAGATCATCGAAACCGCATGGGACTGACGCAAGGATTCTTAGCTTCGGCGATTGGAATGGCTATGGCCCTTGAACTTCATCGCGAAATTGACGCCCAAATCCAAGTAAGCCCTATAGAAAGAGAATTACGAAGAAGATTGTTTTGGACATGCTATCTGTTGGATCACCATCAAACGTGCGGATCGAAACGATGGCCCCTAATCAACGACAGCTCCATTGCTCTTCGCCTCCCTTCATGGTGCCCCTCACAGTGCTCCCTACCAGTGGATGGCGAATTTTTCCAGCAAGGCTCTAATCTGCAGTACCACCAAGGCGACGGAAAGAAACCACAAGGGAGCACGGGCATGCTCATCGACATCACGCGCCTCCTTGGCATGACGAACCGATATTTGGCAGCGGGGGGTGTCAAGGGTGATTCTCATTTTCCCTGGCATTCATTGTCGACACTGTCGGAAATACGACAGGAATTGGATTTCTGGGCGTCCGGTGCTGGGCCAGTCTTCTCAGGCCTACATGACCTGCTTCGTCAGACAGAATCGACCGTTGTGTTTCTCAGCAAGCTAATCTACCATCTAATCCACTGCCTTGCATATCGCCCTTTCCTACCCATTGACCTCGCGGAGCTGGTTGGAAACGGTCAACACCAATCGTGGCAGATTGAAGCAACTAATGTGTGTTTTCTCCACGCCAACGCCATTGGCGAGCTAGTAAATGCGGCCAGACAAGCAGGCACTGTCGAGTGGCCAGCCATAGTCGGTTACTGCATATGCACGGCGGGCACGGTGCATATCCACGGTGCATATTACACGAACCCAAGCGCACACGGAGGAGACGCGAATTTGTTTGCCGCTTCATCTGGGCTTCTTTCTCTCGAGATGCAATGCCTGAAGGAGCTTCATTTTGCGTGGGCCAATGTTGAACGGCAGAGCGATGCTCTGCAGGGAATATACACCGCTCACGGGGAGCTTGTTCAGGCCATGATGTCCAGTTCCATGCGATACGCACCAGGATTCCATCTCGAAGAGTTTTTCGATCGATACTTGAACATTGGTGGTCCCGGGGGTGTTATCTCGTATCGATTCGACCCTGCGCACTTGAGCATGTCGTATTATTATATCACGCACTCGGAGGGTTGTGGCGCTCACTCTGTCGAACGACCCAGCCACAAGCGCAAGAAGACTGCTTCGCCCTCGCAGAAGAAACGGCCCGATGTGAGAAAACCAAACGGGCAAGAGCAGCCCGTGTCATTACCGCCGCCCCTCGGCACGACTGAACTGTTGTCCTTTCGACCAAGCTCAACACAACCTGCACGCCAGCACCAGAACCAGACTAGCCAAGCACTAATGCAACAGCAGCGCGCTTCTGATAGTTTCGGTGCCTCGATAGACGCTGGTGGTGCGGCCACCAACCGCGGCACATTACCCGTGGGCGGAACCAGAACAGGAGCCTGGGCTGGCACTGGCACTGGCATAATGAGCACAAGTACAGCGTTCGATCAATCATTCGGATACACGACGCCTACTAGCTCCAACATGGAAAGCACCGCCAACCACACCCACACAAGCTACGACGCCATGTTCGGTTCCCTGGCCAGTCACACATTCAGTCGTCCCACAGGATGGCAAACAGACGAGGGAGCACAACATGGAGTGAACATGTCTCTTGGCGATATGGTTAGCCCTGGCAACAAGAGTACTGGCGGGAGTACAGCAACGGGACAAAGCGATGAAAAAGATGCCTTTCTCAGTTTACTGGAGCAGCTTGCGGAGGATCACGGACAGCACTTTGATGGTGCAGGAACGGATTTCGATTTCTTCTTTGGGCGTGAATGATGGATGGGTGAAATTTAAAAGCAACAGACGTATGTATGCATATTAGAAGAATCTGTAAGAAAATAGCTTAGAGAATTACTTACTAGTCAGGTGTATTGGATTTAGGACAGGCATTCCTCGGCTAATGGGGTTGTATAATACGGATCCGTAAAGATATGAAATTACAAGAGCATTGCAGCTGCCAACCCGTGAGGGGAAGCCCTTGCTTGGGAACAATGCCATTCGGGATCTGCCATTCGGGACTTGCCATGCTGGCTTCTGTCCGGCTGTACTTCGTATGTACATGGCGCTATTCTATCCGTCGTTGCGGAGCTAGCTGTCTGGGGGGAAATCAGCTAACTCGGGAATGGGTGGGCGGGTGCCATGGGCTCAATTGTAACGCTGAATCTATAGGTGAGGGTGTACATGGAAGTTGTCGTGGCGCTGGCACGCGGTGCCGGGGATAATACAGGCAGGTCATCGTGGTGCATACGCGCCTTCATGGTAATTCTCTCGAGCAGGCGAGCTGGCGCTTTCCGATGCGACATCAGAGCGGACGGAGCCAGTCATCGTTCTGCCGTCTCCACTCGGTGCGGTAATTTCGTGTGGGCGGGATGCAAGCCAATCGACGATTCCGCATTGCCGATTGGGAATGCCAAGACGACACTGAACCATTTGGTAGCTGGATGTTTGGTTCGCAGACATGGTACGCAGACATGGTACGAGTTCGCTGATATTGTAGCGGTGCCTATATTTGCGAGCAGTCCACATCCCATCCGTCGACAAAAACGTGTGGGTGGGTGGATGGATGGATACCTGGCCCTGTCTTGGCTCGGGGTCGCTCCTTCCCGTGCCTGGCCCATGCCACCCCTGCCCATGTACGTGTGTTGCGCCAGGTGCGCATTTACGTCCGTGCCTCATTTATTAAAGCTTCGTCTCCCACCTCCTCTCTCCCGTGACACTGCAGCATCAACATCAGGGTTGGTTGTCCTGGGGCGCTCTCCCCTCACACTCCCGTCTTGATACCTTGCGTGCCTAGCTCTGGTTGCTAATCCGTACACTCGCCCTTGCTCCTCCTGACGACGGGCCGACCCCCGGACCCCCGCTGGGGAGTGAACAAGTCGCCATGGTCAATCTCGCCCAGCTTCAGATTGCCGGCCGACGCTGTAGGTTGACCGTCGCCATGATTTACGCCTGGGCACTGCTATTTGGGCTAACACTCGTGGATCGCTGCTAACACCATCGTCAACGTAGACAACTCGCCATGGACGCAGGTGTCCCTCGTGGGCTTCGTAGCCTTCTGCTCCGTCGGCATGTTCAGCGCCATCAGCAACCTGGGTGCTGGAGGCATGAGTGATGTCCAGCTGAGTGATGTCGCAAACAGCGTTCTTTACGGCGCCTTCTTCTTTGGTGGTTTTTTCGGTGGCAGTGTCAATGTGAGTCGAGTCCCTCGCCCACCTACTCCAGGATGTTCACGGCGGCCAGGCGGCATGGCGGCGCGCACACATGTTGATCGGAGCGAGAGTGCTTCAACGAAGCAACACTGACATGATTCTCAGAACATGCTCGGTCCTCGAGTTACCTTGTCACTTGGCACGACAGGTTATGCACTGTATCTCGGCTCTCTTTGGTGCTATCAACTCAATGGCACCCGGTGGTTCGTTGTTTTCGCTGGCGGTGTTTTGGGTATTTCGGCTGCTCTGTTCTGGGCTGCACAGGGTGCCATCATGATGTCTTACCCACTCGAGAAGGACAAGGGAAGATCTTTCACCCTATTTTGGTCTCTCTTCCAGATGGGAACCCTGATTGGTGCTGCCATCGCTCTGGGTATCGAGTTCCACAGCGACTTGTCTGGTGTATCGAACGGGGTCTACGTCGCCTTTATGATCATCATGCTAACTTCAATCGCCATGAGTTGGCTTGTGCTGCCTCCCGAGGTGGTTGTCCGTGGAGATGGAACAATTGTCAAGCTTCCCGAGTCACTCACCCCCAAGCAGGAGCTCGTGGAGTTTTTCCGAATGTTCAAGGATTGGCGCATGATTGCGCTGTTCCCCATGTTCTTCTCCTCCAACTACTTTTACGCTTATCAAGGTGCCATCACCGCCTTCTTGTTCAATGGCCGTACGCGAGCTTTGGTTGCACTTCTGACCGGTCTTGGCTCCATCGTTGGTTCCATCATCATTGGTTTTGTTACCGACAACTTGCCGTTTAACCGGCGCAAGCGAGCCCTGTGGTCCTGTGCCTTTGTCATCTTTCTCTGCTGCCTTGTGTGGGCAAGCGGTCTGGGTTTCCAGACCAAGTTTGTCCGTGACCAGGAACTCGTAGAAGGTCAGCCTCGCCCTTGGGATTGGACACTTGGCGTTGCCGCCGGCCCCATTGTCTTGCTCTTTTCATGTAAGTTCCACGCCGCGTCACGTCACTTCAGACCTGTTTCTTTTGAGGTTTTACTGTCGCTCAAATTGCCTCTATAGACTACCTTGTCGATGCCGCTTATCAGGGCTTGGCTTATTACACCATGTCGTCCATGACCAACGACCCATACAAGCTCGCCCGTATGGCTGGCTACTACAAGGGTATCCAATCCGCTGGCGCCGCCGTTTCCTTTGGCATGGATGCCGTCAAAGTGAGTAAAAATGTCTTCTCATATCCGTGAAAATCTCATATGCTGACCATTGACAGACTGCCTACCTCGGCGAAATCCTGGTCTCATGGCTCCTGATCTTGATTGCGCTTCCTCTCTGTGCCTTGGTTCTCTATCACGTTCGCGATTCCAATTATGAAGTCGAGGAAGTTGCGCATGTTGAGGTTACATTTGATAAGGCTGCTGAAAGGATTTCTGCACCCGCTGATCAGCAGCGGAGGAAGAGCAGCGTTGCCTAGATGCCCAGAACTATACCAAGTCGTCTCATGGAGACATGAGGGGAGGCCCTGTTGTGCGTAGTAATCACTCATTCGCCTCCGGTGAGCGCCTGGGTGCTCCTGTCGGTGTTGCCAGAGCGAGCGGCCGTGCACGAGTCACGATGAAGGCGAAGGCCTGACATTGACTTGCCGGTTGCTCTGTGCAAGATCCCATGGCTGCCCGAATGTGTGGGCATCATGGACACAGTGTTGCTTACGCATTGGTTGAACGAACGGTCTCTATACTGAATACGATGCTATGTAAACGATGTAATTTCATGTCATGGCACCAGGCTTGTGCGAATTACAGAAACATGACTCTTGTTGGCCGCAGTGCTGAACGTGTGCGATGTTCAGGTAGCGACCACGTCTTGCTGACCACTGTGCTGCGCCCCTTCGGTCGACCGTTCATCCTCATCTTCCGTCAGGGAAATAGATGATGGGTTTCTTCGAGAGTCGGGACGCTCTGTTGCCATAACATACAGCGTGCCAGACCGCAGGCACTCGTCGGCCTTGGCAGCCAACACCCTCCAATGCCGAGGACTGCCCCCGACGGCGGTGCCCACGAGCCGCACCATCTCCCTCAGATAATCCGCTGGACTCATCTCGAGTGCCGTACGCGGCACACAGTGCGGGTTGACCGACAAGACATCGGCCAGCGAGCAGCCCACGTCAAAGATCTTTTCCAATATGCCCACGCCATTGGCTCCCAGGGCTTCTCCCGGCAGGAGCGAAGTGGCGACGACGACGTTGCGGGCCACGCTGACGGGGAACTGGAAAGACATGCTTTCCAGGGGAGACGAGCTGCATAGCAGGGTTTTGGCGACACAGAGCTGCCACACGACGATTCTCAGCCATTCCCGTGACAGGATCAGATCCGCCTGCTGATTCGCGGTGCGCTGCGCGACCTGTGGAATGGATTGTTCCAGAAATCGTTGGAGCTTGGCCGGGTAGTCCTTGGTGGAGACGGAGACATGCGAATCGTTCGTCGTGTTCCACATGGTGAGGAAGTCCGAGTCAAAGTTGCGAAAGAGCAAGATGAGATCCAGCAGTCCGGACATGATTTTCTCCTCGCCCAAGTCCTGGCCCGACGAGGGCAGGGCAATCGCGCCGCGCAGCGTCAAAGAGCGGTGGCGCTGGAGAGCATAGGCTCGCTCGGTGATGAAGAGAACCCAGAACATGCGTCGCGTATAACGCGCCTGAACGGGATCTCTCATGTCGCTGTACGTCGACTCCTCGTGGAACCGCAGAGACTGAAGAGCAGTGGTGGCTTCGCGAATATAGTGCCATGCCGAGGTGTCTTTGCCGAGGCAGAACAAGGCTGAAAAGAGGAAGAAGGACGTCTGAATGGTGGTCAGAGATGGACGCTCCGCCCAGTCACAGAAACCGCGAGCTCGCATCGTCTCGGATAGGAAGAATTCAGCTGTTGGAGTATCCGAGGGAAGCTGGTCGCCGACGAATCTGGAGGCATCTTGCCGGGAAGACACGGGCTGCTGCTGCTGCTCTGGAGATGGCGTCGCGTCCTTGTCGCTCGGAACAACCATGGCCGGAGACAAGACCATGACGGCGCAGCAAGCGGTGATGAGGCCGTACATCTCGGGCCGATGCTGGAGGTCGAAGAGCGCATTCTCCACCTGGCTGCGATCCAGGATCGGCGTGATTGGGTACTTGTGCGTGAAGAATGCGTCTAGACACGAGGCCATGATGTCCTTGGTGACGCGAGGCGAGGGAATGAAGTCGCCGCCGTCGCTGGCGGTGGACGCATCGGCCACGTCCCAGGGCGGCGGACTGGGTATTTGCCTGGGCACAAGGTGAGAGGAATCTGGCGATTCCGTCGGGCTACAGCCGCCGGTGCTGGCGCGGACGGCCGACGGCAGGACGGTCGAGAAGTATGAGGCCGTCCTGGGGTCCGCGGGCCTCGTCTTGCGCCGGCCCTTGGGTCCCGTCTTCTTGGGCACGGCGAGATACGTGCACTCGAAGCTGACGTCGAGGCAGTTGGCGCAAGGGCGAGCGCCGTTGCAGCGGATCTTGCGCGCGCGACAGGAATCGCAGGCCTGCCTCACCTTGCAGAATCGTCTGCGGGGATCAGATTGAGCCGACAGAGTCATGCCGATGGGGCTTGCATCGTCTCCCGCAAACGTACGCGATCGGATGCAGTCTCCGAGCCCGATGAGAAAGGGACGGGAAGGGACGGGACGGGACTGCGCGGCGGGCGAGGAGGGCGACGGCGAGAGAGTAACGGAGGGAAGATGGTGATGCTTCTTGATGGATGGAACGAGGCTGGATTAAAGACGTCGACACAATCAAACGTCGCGACGGTGTCATCGGACGAACGAGAAGTGTCCGCCGGTAGCTGCTGTGCGTCCGTGACGCTCGAGACGGGTTAGCGTGGACAAACAGAGCTGCCAGCTCATTGCAGCTGGCATCAGCCGGTCCGAGGTGCTAACAGCGGCCCCTAGGCTGTGTGTGGGCGTGTGTGGGCGTGTGTGGACATGTGTGGATATGCGTGGACTTGCACTAGACTGCGCCAGACTGCACCGGACTGCATCGGATTTAATTTAGAAATCACAGAAGTCATGCATACAGTGGGTGTAATAGCTTAATAGTTGCCGCTGCGCGCATTCAATGATTCGTTGGTCGCGTTCGCGTGCTTCTCGCACTGTGGTCAAGATCGTCAGTCGACGGGGATGCGCAGACGACGCAGCGAGTTTTGCAGCGAGTGCCGGCCGGCAGGCAGGCAGGTTTCATGTCCGCAGCTGTCCGCAGCTGTCCGCAGCTGTCCGCAGCTGTCCGCAGCAACATGCAACACATGCAACATGCATGACATGACCGACCACGCCACCTCCTCTGAAGGATCAGATGGGACACTTTCTTTAGGCTGCTAATCCGTACATCGGAAGCCGTTCATCCGACGGGTGAATGTTGATTGGATGGAACTGCTTGCCGAGCCATCTCTCTGGTCTTGTCAACTCGACGTGCATCAAACAACGCGGCAAAGTGGTCCGCCGCGGTGAGCGAGGCTTGACACGGTACGGATTATAATAGATAAAGCCTGTCATGTGTGCTTACTCGAGACAAGAGTCCAACAAGAGTCCATGGGCACTTGTCCTTGTCCTTATCGACCATGCCCCCGCGCCGCACGCACTATTTATTAATTGATGAACATGGTGGGTGGTTCGCTTGCACACCATTTGTTTCTCGTCGGACCGACGCCCATTGCATATTTTTTTGTTCTTCGGCTCTTCTGAGAGTCTCTCCAAGTCTTTGCTGACTCCCGAGCCCAGCACCATTGGCCGAGGCTTCGATAGCGCTCACCATAGCGAAAGAGCCATGGACGACAGAAATGTCATTTATCATCGGCATCTAGTCCTCTACCTTGTCTATACCTCCTCGTCGCCTTTCGAACCGCAACCCAGCCGCGGGGTCTACCGCCCAGGTCCTCTGCTCAGCACCACCACGACGACGGCGGCGACGACAACGACAACGACGACGACATCATGGCTTATGCACGCTATCGACCAACTTCACATTTCATAGCGCCCCACTCGTGGTCTAATGACCCTTGTGGTGCAGTCTATGTCCCGGAGTCTCAGGAATATCTGCTCTGTTACCAATGGAACCCGGGGACCACGGAAGGGGGCAACCGTGCTTGGGGCATGGCAAAGAGCAAGGATCTAGTTACCTGGACAGATTGCATGCCTGCTATTTGGAGCGGCACATCATCACATTATGACTCCTCTGGAGTCTTTTCAGGATCAATCGTCTCCAGACTTGCCGACAACGGCGAGCGAGTGCTCTACCTGTTTTATACAAGTGTTTCTGCCGTTCCCATTCACTGGTCAAAACCCTACATCAAGGGCTGTGAGACGCAGTCGGTGGCCATATCGACCGATCTGGGCAGAACCTGGGTGCGACATGCCAGCAACCCGCTCATAGAGGGGCCGCCCAAAGCTGCAGCGACGACGGGATGGCGGGATCCGTTTGTCTCTTCGAGCGCCTCACTCGCCGATTTGTTGGGATTGAGCCGCGATCACGACTTTATGATGATTTCCTCGGGAGAGCGGGACCACGGCCCGCAGTTACACCTGTACCAATCCGGCAACTTGGATTCTTGGACCTATGTGTCTACGGTACTGGATGTTCAGCTGCATAGCATCGTTTCCAGTCACAGCACCTTGAAATGGGGCATGAATTTCGAATGCGCCAGCTTCTTCACCATTGATCAAACGGATTACCTCATTGTTGGAATCGAGGAGTCGCAAGAAAGCACCCGCCACAACGGGCACTATGTCCTCTGGATGGCAGGCAAGTTTGTCGTCAATGAGCAGGGACTGCCTTGGTTCAGCATCGAGAGCCATGATTTACTCGACCATGGCATTCTCTACGCAGCACATCTCTTCAGAGACGAGAAAAGCCGCCTGCTGCAGCTGGGTTGGGCTGACGAGTCGGCGAAGAAGCACATTGTGCAAGGCCAGGGTTGGGCGGGATGCCTGGGCCACCCACGGGAGCTCATCGAAATCAAGCGACCTATGGATGCTCGGGCGAAATCATGGTCCGAATGGAAGATTGATGCAGACTCGGAGACCATGACAACGCTCGGGATACGACCAGCACCTCAAGTCGAGACACTTCGAGCAGGCGCGCCGACTGCAGGATCAGAGGCGTTTGCCACATTCAACCACCTATCGTCACAGAACTTTGAGGTTAAAGCAAGATTCTCCGGCTTGGCTCGGACTGAGAAGTTTATTTTCAACCTCCTCCAATCACCCGACTGCACAGAAGTGACAAAGCTCATCTTCGACCTCGAGCAAGAGACAATCACCGTGGATCGCTCAAAGTCATCTCTCAAGCAGCTGGGCGCAAGCTCTTCCGACACTGGCCGTTTGAGGCTCATGCCCGGCGAAGACCTCGAGATGAGAATATTTGTGGACGTCTCCATCATTGAAGTCTTTGCGAATAATCGTTTTGCATTGACATCCCGGGTGTATCCATCGCTAGAGGCCTCCACCATGGCTGCGTACGATTTTGGGGGCTTCGACCAGAGGAACATCCAGTTTGAGTACTGGCAGAGCTTGAGAAACGCCTGGCCGGAGCGTGATTCCGGCTGCGGGATACTGCCCGAGTTGGTTCCCAAGACCGGACTGGAAAGGTCCGAGAGCGTCATCACTGCGTCGGGCATACATGTAAAGATGGCGGCCGTGTCATAGGCGCTGCATGAGGCTCTTCTCTCACCAGTATTCATGGCTATTTGTGAATGACATGTTCTTGCCCTGTTGGAACGAGCATGATGACAATTCATCTTGATTCGTACGCCATCTCCGTTGCGGGTTGACCAGCGTGGCCCCTTGTCACGTGGATGCCCGCGACCCCTCCTCCTTGGAAGACGGCAATAGAATGCCCTCTCTTTCTAGCCCCCTTTCTTTCCTTTGATAGACTAGATTAGAGGAACAATACCTATTGCCTAGTCCACTCATTGAACCTGCTAGCAGCCATCATGTGACACCGATATGCATATGTATGTACAATGTGCACCTGTATTCTTATAGGGACGGGCCGAAACATTACGACGCATGGGCCAATCACGTCTCCACACTAAAGCCCCTGCAAGGTGCAACTAACTAAACATGGAAACATGGTATTTCTTTAATTGAGACTGCAAAAGAAAAGAAAATACATGTGTACCAAAATGTAGAGTAAGCTAAGCAATAGCCATTCTCTCTCAATCCTAGGTGCACTTGTCCCCAGGGCGGTTCTTGGCACCGTTTTGTTGGCAGCACGAGTAAAAATTTGCGCAGCGTTTTTTATCCTTGTCGAGGTCGTGGCAGGTGTGGTCGTCAGGGTCGTATGAGGCTATCACGCCCAGGTCGCCGCAGCAGGATGCCGTGAGCCCGCCCCAGATGACCTCAAAGGTGTCTTTGCCGGGGCTGCACCATGCACCAGGTCTCTGAAATATCGGCGGCAAGTTGATGGCGGCGGCGGGAGTGTAAATAGCGAGGGTGACGGCTGCGAAACGCATTTTTTACCTATCCTTTGCTTTAGTGGGTTATATGCAGGGAGAGGGAGAGAGGGTGCAACAAGAGCTTACTATGATTAAGCTACTTTGAACTTAATAATAGTGGTTAAGAGTTATTAAGGTTAAATAAGACAAAATAATAGCTAAGAAGTTAAGGATAACGCATATGTTTAAATACCTTATCTGTCCCTTCTTCTTCTAGTGTAACTCTTTTAGCTATTAATAGGCCGCGAAGGAAGGAAGGAAGGAAGGAAGGAAGGAAGGAAGGAAGGATTTGTCCTATATAACCGCAAGTAGCCTAATAAATTAACAATGCAATGTGGTCCCCTTAGCGTGTGATCCACGAGCCAGTGCAAAATGCATATAACTAGACGCACTAGCTATTTTTATTAGCTAAGATTTATAGAAATTCATAGAATTTTATCTAAATTATATAAACACTATATCCCCCCCTATTCACGATATATCTTTTTAACTAGGGCCTAACTAGGGCCGCGTAATTGCCTATAATAGGAATAAATTATAAGGGCTTGGGCTTTACCCAAGCATTGTCCGTATAGTAGTTAGGGAGGGGATTGGTAGAAGTAGTGGGGCAAGGGAAAAGGAGGCTTACATAAGTAGCCTAGGGGGTATAAGGGGCACCACTAGGGATTATCTCTTACTCTTTCTCCTTTCCTCCTTAAGTCTTTTAATACTACTATATTAATACTCTATTGTAGTTACCTAGGGGCTAGTCTATAATAATTAAGAGACTTCCTTTAGTCCTTTATAGTAGCTACTAAAAGACATAATAAAAATACTAATAAATATATTAATAAATATAATAAGCACGCTTTAACTATAAGACTAACCTAGTTAGGGAACATTAACCCCCCTATCTAATGCTATAGTATTACTATTAGCCTAATAAGCCTAATTTAAGACACTTTAACTTATACTTAATAAGTGTTAAGAACTGGCCTTATGGCTTCTGCTTATAAGCGTTTAAAGTAAGAATATTATTCTTACAGGAGAAGAAAGGAACTACACTAGTAGTTACACAGCGCCTGGATTTATAGTAACTTATGCGTGGCCTGTGCGTGGTTCGCGTGCAGCCCTAACCTAGCCGCACACAGTCCGCGTCCTTTCCGGGGCCAGACTTGACCCGAGCTTATAGCTCGAGTCCATAACAATAAGTAAATAATAAAGCTTAGGTATCTCTAATAATAAGTAACTATAAACACTATAGGACCTTTACTATAGCTACCTATTATAGTATAGCTTAGCACTTTAATAGTTAACCTTATACTTTCTCTTATATCTAACCTAGCTATTATTATACCTAAGGTAAAATAAAAACCTATCCCTATAAGTAACCTATATAATAGTAATAAGGCCTTATTTACTATATAGAGATTCTGTTATGGACTCGAGCTATAAGCTTGGGTTAAGTCTAGCTCCGGAAAGTACGCGGACTGTGTGCGGCTTAGGTTAAGTCTAGCTCTAGAAAGTACGCGGACTATATGTAGCTAGGTTAGGGCTACACGCGGACCACGCATAGGCTACGTATAAGTTACTATAAATCCAGGCACTATATAATTACTAGTATAGTTCCTTTTTTCTTCTATAAGAATAATATTCTTACTTTAAATACTTATAAGTAAAAGCTATAAGGCTAGTTCTTAATATATATTATTCTTTACTATAGAAACATATTAACTAGTAAATATACTATTACTATAAGATAGGATAAATACTAATAAGTTAGTAATATTATAACACTTACTTAAATAGTAGGTAAGGCAAATTAAGTACTTAACTAATAAGCATAATATAGCACTTACACTAATTTAGCCTAAGTAAAAACCCCTTCTTACTAAGCCCCCCTTTAATAGTAATAGGGTTCTATTTATAGCTTAGAAAGGCCTAATAGCCTATAAGTTACTTATAGATAAGGATTTTATTAGTAATAAATAGGACTAGTAGTGTTTTATTTACTAGAACCTATCTCCTAAGGTATAGGCATAGGTTACACCTTTCTTTAAAAAGGGCTATTTACTTAACTATTACCTAGAGTAGCTTCTTAAATACCTTAGGGAGATATTTAATAACCCTTATTAATAGGAATTAGCTATTATAGAACTTAATTAATTAATATAACAATAAAATAAGCAATTTAGTAACTTCTATATTTATTTTAAATAGAAATTAGCTCTAGCTAGGGGGCTTAATTAGTTAGATTTAGTAAAGTTATCTAAGTTATATATAGCGCTTAATAAATAAATAAAAGACTATAGTATAGGTTAGGATATACCCTAGGCTAATTACGTTTCTATAATAGCCTACTATTAAAGCATTACGCTAGATATTAAGTCCTACTAATTAGAGGAAAGACACTAGACGTAGAAATATAGTAATTAGGCGCCTAACCTAAATAAGACTAAGGCATATAATAAGGACACACTAATAATAGATATTTAATCTATAGCTATAATAGGGACCTAATAAGGCTCTAGAAAGTCTATAGGACGCTAAAGGTTAGGTAATAAAGGGGGTAGTAAATAGGCTAAATAGATTATATAAGACATGCTTAATACGCGCTATAATAAGGGGAAATATATATAATACGGCTTCTCTAAGTATTTTATTATAGTATGCTCTTTATACCCTACTATTTAGCTATAGAAGAAGTCCTTTATTAATATTTATAATATAGAGAATATAACTTCTATAGACTTAAATATTAAGTCCGCGGTATAGTTAGGAAAAGAGTAACCCTATTATTAAGTTATTTAATAGGGGATAGAGAAAGAAGGTATAGAGAGGCTTTATAGTATATAGTTATTACTAATAAGGACTATAAAGAGATCTAGAATAATATAGATTTATTCCCCTTCTTAGTTTTTACTTTAATTAATAAGACTACCTTTATAGATACTTAAGTTAATATAGGCTATAACTACTACACTGCTATAAGTAAATACTTAGTCTAAAAGCTTTAATTAAAATACCTCTCTCTTCTAACTAAGAGGTTAGTTCACATAGCTATTAGTGTGAAATAAGGGGGAAAAGAGAGCTATAAGAAATAATTATATATATTATATATTGTTTGTTTTTAGTTAGATTTAGATAGATAGGAAACGCTAATTATAGCATATATAATCCTAGGACTAATAAGGTAACTTATCCTTAGTACACTATAAATAAAATAGAATGAAATTACCTTAGATATAACACACTAATAGGTGTGCGTGGAATTAGCAAATGGTTTGTGTATCTAGGCTATAGTTAATAGAAAGGTTAATTAACCTATAATATCTATCTTAGGTTTAACCTTTACTAGGATAGTATAGCAAGTAAAGAGATAGAAGGAATATATTTAGCTTTACACTATAAGCCTATAGGAAATTATATTTATTTTACAAATTAATGTTACCCTAAAGGCTATAGAGAAGGAGCTTCTTGCTTCCTTACTAGAGGCGCTTTAGGATTTTAAGGATTTATTTTAGGAAAGTAAGGCAAATATTTTACTACTGCACTAAGGAAAGTTAGACCACTAT
Source organism: Epichloe sp. AL9924 (assembly GCA_000729825.1). Taxonomy (NCBI): domain Eukaryota; kingdom Fungi; phylum Ascomycota; class Sordariomycetes; order Hypocreales; family Clavicipitaceae; genus Epichloe; species Epichloe sp. AL9924. The sequence continues at coordinate 3,829 of JFGW01000232.1, read as the reverse complement.
ATTTGCCTTAGGCATAATATAGATAAAAACAAACCTAACTTACTATAGGCACTATTATATAATATACCCTAGGAGTATTTACTTAAGATTTAAAAGTAAGTAATAGACTTAATAGATAAGGGTTAGATTTAAGTGAGTTTATTATTAGCAGTAACCCTAGTGTTATTAGTAAAGAAACCTAGTGGTAGTTAGAGGTTTTGTGTGGACTATTACGCCCTAAATAAGATTACAGAATAGGACTATTACCCCTTACTATTAGTAAAGGAGATACTATATTTATTATTAGAGGTAAGGTAGTTTATAAAGCTAGATATATAATTAGCGTTTTACTATATATATATTACTAAAGGTAAAGAACACTAGATAGTATTCTATATAAGGTTTAGTTTGTTTAAGTGATTAGTATACCCCTTTAGGTTAGTAAGCGTACCTATAACCTTTTAAAGGTATATTAATAGCGCCTTAAGTAGCATCCTAGGTGATTATATTACTGCATATCTTAATAATATCCTAGTTTACTTAAGTGGATTATAAAAGGACTATATATAGAAGGTTTGCGGTGTGCTATTTAGACTATAGTAGGCTAGTCTAAACCTAGATATTAAGAAATATATATTCGTGACTAAGGAGGTTAAATACCTTAGGTTTATTATCTAGGTAAGGAAGGTAATCTGCCTAGATAAGGAGAAGATTATAGTAATTTAGGATTAGAAGGCGCTAATAAAGGTCTATAGAGTCTATAGGTTTCTTAGGTTTACTAACTTCTACTATAATTTTATACTAAAATTCTTAGACTTAGTAAGCCCTTTAATTAACTTAATAAAGAAAGAAGCCTTATTCTACTAGATAGAGGAGTGTAATAAGGCTTTTAAGGCATTAAAGGTAGCCTTTATATTATACCTAATCCTAACTTAATAGGATCCTAAGAAAGATATATTAGTAAAGGTAAATTATTCTAGTATAGTATTAGGGGGTTATCTCTCTTAGTTTAGTAATAATAGTATCTTACACCTAGTAGCCTACTATTTAGCTTAATTATAGGCTACTTAATAGAATTACACTATTTATAATAAGGAACTACTAGTAATTATTTCCTGCCTTAAGGTATAGTTAGTAGAGCTTTAGAGTATAAGTAAACTATTTATAATATTAATAGACTATAAAAACCTTAAGTACTTTATAGCGCTAAGGGAGATATTAGAATAATAGGTATAATAGGCAAAGACTCTAGCACTCTTTAACTTTTACCTATAATATAGGCTAGGTATATAAGCGAAATAACTAGACGTGCTATTGTAATGTTATTCAAATAGGCTAGAAATAGATAGAGTGAAAACCTTAATTATTTAATCTATAATAAGCCCTATAAAATTTAGCTTTAAGAGGGGATAGCTATATATTTGCCTTAAGCCTATTATAGTAATAGAGGGGGTTATTATAAATACTAGTTTAGCCTTATTAAGGAGTCTTCCTACTAGCAAGTTATTATTTATAGATAAATACCTCTAATCCCTATAGGACTAGTTTATAACCTAGGATAAAGCTTATAAGTTATAGGTTAACATAGTAGCAATAAGGGCTAGGAAATTCCTAGATGCCACTAATATAAGAGAGTAGATTATAGACTATTAGATTAGCGTAAAAAGGGCGCTTTAATTCTAAGGGCAAACATAGGTTCCTAAATAGGAACCACTAACTACAATATTAATATAACGGGTTTATGACTTACCCTTATTAGGTTACCTAGGGTAAAATATAACTTTTAAAGCGCTTTAAAGGGACTTCTATTAGGATAGTATGTTATAGGATGTGGCTTATTTTATATAGAACTGCCACTATTATAGAGGGAGGAAAAGCTAGCAACTATAACAAGGCTTATTAAAACTAATCCCACCGCTAGATAGGTACTAGTTACAAATATCTATTAACTTTATAACTAACCTTCTAGCCTAGGGTTAAGAGTAGCTATGGTTCCTAATGGTTATTACGGATTAGCTATCTAAGTATGTTTAGTTAAAGGCAATAACATTAATAGTAGCTAAGGCATATGTAAAATAATTTAAGCATTACTAGTGGCGCTTCTATAGGTTCCTTACATAAATTATCACAGACTATAGGTTAGATTAGCTTAGTAATTTCTAGACTAAACTCTATAGGGGAGTTAGCATATAATAATTACTTTCTATATTATATTACCTATAAACAGATAGTAGTATAAAGAGGGCTAACTAGGAGGTATAAGCGGTTTTATAAGTAATACTATCTTTCTCCTAGTTTAAATAGCTAGACTATTTACTAGCCTATTAACTAGCATTAAACAATAGGGACTTATTAGTAACTAGAGTAAGCGCAAACATAGCCCTATATAGGTTTAATATGCCTATAATTTAGGAGTTATTTACTATAGGACTATTTATAATATTAGCTAAGGGAAGGGCTTAGGCCTTCTTATAATACCTAAAGGATAGTATAGATTTAACATAGGCTATAATAGCTTTTGTTTAGTAGTGGTAATAGGAGGAGATAAATAGTAGCTATAGGCTAGTAAAGCGGTTCTAGGTTAGGGACTATATATAGCTTAGTCTATGTAATATTAAAATAAACTAACTATATAAAAAGTTAGACTAGGTTATAGCTAAGTATAAGGTGCTTAAGGTCCCTATGCCTTTAACTATTAAACTAGATATTCTAAGGGAACTGCATCCTATTTTTTATATTAATCTAGTGTAGTGTGTGGCAGATAACCCCTTACTAAACTAGAAACTAGCTAATAAATAGCTACTACTAGAACTTATTATAATAGATGCTAATAATAATCTCTTAGAGTATTAGGTAAAGGAAATTCTTATAGCTAAAAACACACTAGGTTAAGGATTAAACTAGAATATCTTAGTTAAGTAAAAAGGGTATATTTAGCTAACTTAGGAACTATTAGAAAGTATATAAGATATAGAGGTACTTAACTAATTTAAATTATAATAGGGTAATATATAGATAAATAATAGTCCTAAAAGGGTATATTTTAATTTAGCTATAAAAAATTAAGGCACCTAGTTTTACTCTAGTACGCGTGTGCTTTAGCGCTAAATTTCCACTATAGTAAAAAGTAATTAAGAAAGGGAGGGGTTATTATAAGCGTTTTCACGCTAATAGCGTTCCTTAGTAAGGGTATAGGCTAACTCCGCTATGGTTTTAGCTAGGGTATAAGTCTTAGATAATATTTACTATACCTAGGTATTGCCTACCTCTTATGTAAAAAGAGACTAGGTTAAGTTATTATTTATAGTCCTTATTCTATAAAAGAATTTAGCTACTAGGTTATTATAGCCTTAGTAAGTAAGCGTATACTAGGTAAGCATAAGTTATTATACCTTAGAGGTGCCTTAGGCGTAGGTAATACCTATAGGGGAGAATACTAGAGGTTTAGCCTTAGTAGGATTAATATAGGCTATAGTAAGTATACTATTAAAATGCTTATAGTAATAGACAAAATTTTTAGTTAAAATAGCGTGTTATCCCTTAATAGATATAATTTGCTTTATAGCTAGGGTTTTAATAGCCTTATTAGTAGCTAAGAGGGTTTTAAGATATTTAAAAGTATAATAGAGTTTTAGGTTAGCGCTATATAGGTATGTCTCCTAGATATATAAGTAATAGGCAACGCTGCATAAGCTATAGGCCTAGTTTAGCCCTAGGGCATAAGTATACTCTCCTTTAGTATAGAGGTTATTTATATATAGGCTATAGGGAAACTTATACTCTTTACTATTAGAAAGTGCCTTATTATTAGAGTTACCTTTAAGGATATATTTACCTAGGTATGTTAAAA